>ML836072.1:58290-83000 GCA_009831015.1 Picea engelmannii
GTTCTAAAGCATGTGATGAGTCTTCAATACATGGTTTTGATGCTACATTTTCTTCAGGATGGATAATGAACATGTCCCATGTGACATATGGTTGTATTCTTCATAATTCATCGAAAACAAATAGCTTAATCAACCCATGGTGTGCTACAACTTCTTATGTTCTCGATTGGACTTCTATATCCATCCTTTGGAGAAAATTCATTAAGTAATATGGAATGCCAATGATCCTCCAATGTCTCTAATGTTCCAAGATCTTAAAATGTTGT
Organism: Picea engelmannii; assembly: GCA_009831015.1. Taxonomy (NCBI): domain Eukaryota; kingdom Viridiplantae; phylum Streptophyta; class Pinopsida; order Pinales; family Pinaceae; genus Picea; species Picea engelmannii. The sequence continues at coordinate 58,557 of ML836072.1, forward strand.
GTCAACCTAAAAACCTCGAATTACGATGGCATTTTGTGCAACTGTTGAGCAAACTCTATAGTAATTGCATTGATGTATCCAATGAGTATGTCAAATAATGCCATCCATATTGTTTGTTGGAATATATGCTACATGTTAGGATTACTTTGTATTAAATCCATATCTATAGGTTCTCGTATGTTCAATGTTCCTCCCATGATTTTTTGTGAACTCCATAGTTGATTTTCACTTCTACAATAACCCCCACTTTGTGAAATCTATTGCCTATTTCTTAACAATTTCCTTGCTACTGCATTTGGCCAACATTGTCGATATCCATAGTGATATTATAGGTCGATGATTCACACTCATTTCTCATTCGTGGAAAATATGTTTTATATTTGTTACTATGGTGGAGGGTTGGTGAATCTTCTTCACCCATAACTGCTCATTATTAGTTACCATTATTCACACATTATTTATGGAGTGATCAACAATTAATTCAAGTAATAAAGAATCAATACATATGATTAAGCATTTATCAGATTGATGAAGGCATGAAAGCCATTATTTATGTTTTTCACCCAAAAGTAATTGTCTTCATTTCTAATTGTAGTTGTTTCCTTCAAAATTGGTGGCACAGGTCGGCCTGTTAGCTGATGAAGTGATAGAGGGTTCATACCATCAGTATCAGTCACTCCATAGCCATATTTATAAAATGTTGAATCCCTGTCGCAATAAGGATTTCCTTAATAGAAGGCCTTTCCATACAATCTACCTTTTCAGTCAATGTCAGCTCCCAAAACAAAATTGGTAATCTCATCAACATCTACGCTTGAAAATGACTTAAATAACAAATTTAGTGTTCTCAATTTAATCACGATCCTGTAATTGATTTAAAAATTGCAATTGCTCGAGAATTTGTGAATTCCCTTGGTGGGTTGCTAATTTTACTGGTTTTAAAATTGAAATTGTATGAGCTGACTCCCTTGGCATTATTTGTTTCACTCCTTTAGACTAGCACTTGGGCGTTGTTTGACATTCTGATAATTGTTGTTCAACTATGATTTGGCACTCTTGGATGACGTTTCTCCTCAATGACACCCTGTAATGAACCAACCATGCCTCTTGACAAATTGGATTTGAGTTTGTGACATAATATTTGTGAGACCATAAAAAATTGTCCTTCCCTTCCAGTGTCCTATTGCAACAACAAGTTTCTTACTGGAAAACACTTTTAATGTGCAACAATTGTCCACATTTTCTTCATCTTTTAACATGATGATACAACACCCAGGTACTAAAATTGATGGTACTGTTCAAAATTCAAGATCTTAAAGGTTGCAAAATACATCATCCGAGATGACAACAACAATTTGAAATCTTCTTTGATGTTTTTAACTTCTTCATACCAAAACCAAAGTGAAAGAAACCAATGTCATTCAAGGAGACCACAGACAGCTGGAGTTTTTGAATATGATTGAACTTCCAATTGAAATTTTTGTGCGAGAGCCAAGCAATTTTGTGTGTAACTGAGCAATCCGTGGGATATTTTGTGTGTTGTTGAGCAACATAACCCGAATTGCTACCGTTTGATTCACTGCATTCCACACCATCGCTATAATGCCAAGTCTGTTTAAAGTTCTCAGAGTGAACGCAATCAGAATTAGAGATACAGATGCTTGTTGTCCACCAAAAACACCATTTCCTTTGTTGGGAAGTGGAAGCAAAACATAGCATATAAGAGAGCATAAAATAAGCAAGATTAAACACACATTAAACCAAGCACATCATCCATACACTTGACACAGGTATTTATGTGGAAACCCAAATCGGGAAAAAACCACGGGAAATTATTATCAGTCTTCTTCTTATTCAAGGGAGAGCTACAATAGACTTCCTAGGCATACAATCATCCTCTCCTCACACACTTGTTGCTCTGATCTATTCCTGTGTGAATGGAATAATTTTAAAAAAAAAAACCCCAACATTGGTCGCTCTAGCGACTAACATGTTCGTCGCTCTAGAGACTAACATGTTCATCGCTTGTATTGCCATTTGGTCGCAAACACAAACATTGGTCTCTCTAGCGACTAACATGTTAGTCGCTTGTATTGCCATTTGGTCACAAACTAGGTCACTTGGTCGCTCTAGCGACTAACTAATCCTCCTTTGTTTGACCTTTTTAACTTCACTTTTGGTCGCTCTAGTGACTAATATTCGTCGTTATATCGACTCAGAGTGGTTTATTGACTAAGTTTGCCAGGGTTTTCTTGGTCACTCTTGCGACTAATATTAGTCGTTTGACCGACTAACATTCGTCGCTAGCCGAACTTTTCCCTATTGTGAATAGGCTTTTTTTCCTGGTCGCTAGACCGACGAAGATTCATGTGTGGCCGCTAGACCGACAAATGGATTCCGACAAAAAAAAAATCATCTTGGTCGCAAAAACGACCCTATGCCGATGAAACTTCATCTCTACTTCGTCACAAAAACATTCAAATTTAATAGTGTAGGCTCTTAACCTTTAGCTTATCCTTCTTTGCCATTCCCTTGGACAATGTAGGAAGGTCAATATTTTTAGAATCTTACCTCATTTTGTTTATGAGTCAAACCCCTTATTGTGTGGATCCCTTGATCTATGTAGGTCCCCTTCCTAGTGTTCTTTGTAGATATTAACTCACCTTGGTGCTAATAATTCCTAGAGGTGTTTGTGTACTTTGATGATCCTTCCAGTCATTTAAGGTTCATTTGTGCTTTGTGGGTCCCATTTCTTATTCTCCTTTGAATACTTGTACTTTGTGGGTTCCATTCCTTATTAATTTTTTTAATCCTTCTACTTTATGTGCCCCTTTCCTTGTGTTAGAATGAAAGAGATGTGCTCATTTTTCCATAGACAATATAGAAATATTGTCACCCAACCATAGGCACAAAGGCCACCCCCGAGCACCTTAACCTTGACAGACAGAATAATTCCGATAGAAGACCAATAGCCAACCAAGGCTAGCACACCTTTCTCCAAGGGTGGTGCACCAAGCAAGAATAACCAGAAACCAAACATAAATTCCAAACCATAACCAAGAGACCAAGTCCAACCAAAAGCCAAAAACCCAGTTGCAACAGTTGCAGTTGCACTCCCTCTCCAAACTTGTGCACCACTAGTCTTATGTAGTTGTGAGTGAGTGAGTGTCAAATGAGCTCTAGCGCCCTCTATTTATACTAATCTATCTCACTTGACTGGGCCGACTTCTCTTTTTGGAGGCTAATAACTCAATATTAAATATTCTCTTGAGACGACTTGTCTTATGAGGTTATTATCCAATGTTTTAGGGTTTCTCTTGCTTCCCATAATATTCTAGTCTTGTCAAAGGTTACACGTGGAGGTTAATAACTCCTGCAACTACCATAATATCAACACTCCCTCCTAGCTAGGGAGGTATTAAAGGTAATGGTATTGAGCACAATCAAACCATTCAACCAGTAGCATCATCATAGCCACACAGGCTATCTCATGATCACGTAGGTCAACTCACGAGAAACATCATCACTATCAGTATCATATGATAATATCAACTACATCATCTCTCGAATCCATACTCCATCTGAGTAATTGGGCATGATGTTGAATAAGTCACTCACTCCACAAAGTGATACAAGGGATATTCTTCTAATCTGGACATATGTCCTAGGATAATGACTACCCCAACAGATGTTGAAGGCTATGCCATGGGCTACAGAGACCATTCCTACAGGAATGTCAGTATCAAACTATTTTCTAATAAATTCATATGTACCATAGAGATCTATCTCTACCTATATCCCTTAGAAAATATCGGTCTTGAACCATTTTCCTAATCGGGCCACAATATGTGCCTTAGGAAAATACCAGTCCATGATACGTCAAAAAACTGTCAACCTGGACCATTCTCCACAGAGAGAATGTCTGTCCACCAACAATTTGTTTTGTCTGGACCATTCTCCTCTTGGAGAATGTCTGTCCACCAGCACACTAACTATCCATCTAGCTAGAAATCAACTCCAACACTAGTGGTAGTCTCCATGGCACTCGTATAGTAGCATATTGCTACTATAATGCCATCTAAAAAATCACAATTGTGTCTATACATAGTAGTATACAACTACTATCCAGTGGTACACAACCACTCCTAGTAGCACACCGGTACTAACTAGTGACACACAGTCACTACCAATGGATCACATCCACCACAGTAGCATACAACTATTTTCTAGAGGCATACAGTCTCCACAACAATCATATCATCTGATATCAACCTGCATAAACTATATCATTATACAAACTGAGTCATTTGATCCATTCTTCCACTCACATTTGTGAGATATGGAAGAGAAACTGCCCTCAGAAAGTAAAACATCATCCATGGGCTATTTGGACTATTCTTCCCAAGCATAGAAGAATAATTGTCCCCGATTTCTGATCCTGGACCGTTCACCTAACTAGGCCATGCCTCCGGCACTAATCATAGTGCAACCTGGAGAGAATGAGTCTTCCTTAGGGAATGCATGTCTCTGATTGTTGAACCTGGACCATTCCCCTAACTGATCCATTCCTCCGACACTAATCACAGTGCAACCTGGAGAGAATGAGTCTTCCCTAGGGAATAACTATCCAGACCATTTCCTATGGAAATGATTGTCATGCACCAACCTCCAAAACATACCATTCTTCGAAACTGCTCACAATTGTGAACTTTGAAAGAACGATTGCCCGACGAGGCAGATCGTTCTACTTGAACACTACCCAGAGTGACTTCCAAGAAGAATGACTATCCTATACCATTCCCCCACACTGGCCATAAGGGAAATCATTGTCTATGGTACATCATCAATCTATCAGACCATTTTCATTACTAAAACGACTGTCTGATATGGACCATTTTCCGAACTGGAAAATGATTGTTCGTCAGAAATCTCTAACCACTTTCTGTACTGGAAAGGAACTTCCCAACCTGGACCATTTTCTAAACTAGAAAATGAATGTCCACAAATCAATAGCATATCAGTGCTCCCTCCCAACCTGGGAGTAATCACTTCCTTTTTCAATAGGGAAGTCATCTCCACGAGCCCCAACTTGTCCTTTAAGTACGCAAAATTTTCATCTTGGACACATCCTTTACCAAAATATTTGTTATCTGCTCATCTGTGAAGATATACTGGAGAACGAATTCTCCCCTCTGAACTTTATCACATAGAATATAATGCTTTATCTTAATGTGCTTCAACCTGTCGTGGAACATCGGGTTCTCTGAAAGTTTCACATAGCTCTTATCATCACAATATAGCACGGTCGAATTCAACACCTGATCAGACAGTCCAAAAACTAAATTACGTAGCCACACTACTTCTTCACAAGCATCACAAGCTACAATATACTCTGCTTCTGCAGTATTGATTGCAACATATTTTTGTTTCCTACTAGCACATGACATCGTGGCCAAGATCAAACTAAAACATATCCAAGTAGCACTTTTTTTGTCATCTGCACTCCCTTCCCAATCTGAATCGATAAATCCATGCAGTTGTATATCATAACTCAAACGTCCCATAAGGAAAATATTCGATTGAGTATTCTCCAAATACATTAACGAGCCAATCAATTGTCGATACATAGATAGGTCTACTGGATTAGAGTCTCTCAACTTCTTCAGATCCGTGATCATGGGAGTTTTCCATGGATTTGCAATCCATCATCTCGAACTTCTGAAGAACCATTTCAATATACTTCCTCTGTCATAGGAAGTTTTCTCCATGCTTCTGTTGTTCCTGAGAGGCTCTGCACCAAGCTTGCTTGAATCCATACAAGGTTTTCTTCCATCTGCATACAAAGGTCTCTTTCTAGTATACCTCAAAACCTTGAGGTTGCTCTACATACGTTTCCATGTAGTTGTATATCATAACTCAAACGTCCCACAAGGAAAATATCTAGTTGAGTATTCTCCAAATACATTAACGATCCAATCAATTGTCGATACATAGATGGGTCTACTGGATCATAGTCTCTCAACTTCTTCAGATTCGTGATCATGGGAGTTTTCCATGGATTTGCAATCCATCATCCCGAACTTCTGAAGAACCATTTCAATATACTTCCTCTGTCATAGGAAGTTTTCACCATGCTTTTGTTGTACATGAGAGGCTCTGCACCAAGATTGCATGAATCCATACAAGGTCTTCTTCCATCTACATACAAGGGTCTCTTTCTGGTATACCTCAAAACCTTGAGGTTGCTCTACATACGTTTCTTCTTCAATTACTTTGTTGAGAAGAACATTCTTTACATTCATCTGATGTAAACTCCAACCCATGGATACTTCAAGATATATAATGGCTCAGATTGAGGTATGTCTGGTTACTGGAACAAGATATCACCGTACTCTTCTCCCTTCTTCTAGGGGAACCCTCTAGCCATGAGTCTATTCTTGTATCTATCAATGCTCAAGTCTTTTTCACAATTTCTCACATACATTGTTCTTCATCACAACTTCCTTTCATTCCTTCTGCTTGACTCCTTCTAGTGGATTCAAACTGGTTCAATTGGTTGTTCTGACTTTTTCTTTCTTTCTTGGAATCTTCATGTTCTTCCTCATGTTTTTATTCAATGTTGGAATCCATGGAATATTCTATAGATTACATGCCCTTCTTTCCTGAAGGCTCCAACCTTCCGTCATAGGAACATAAATGTAGATGGACAACCAAGGATATTCAAGGATTCTTTTCGAACAAGATTTATTCTAGAGTCAAGTTGAACACGTGTTGCTTATCATGACTGCTACTTCCAATGAAGAACATGGATAGATACTCCATAGTATTTATGGATTCTTCTTCAATGGATCATATCATTGGGGATTAGCTCCCTCCTAATCCTAGCTTCATGCATGAATGAGAAATATGCATGCTCTTCTTTTGGAATTTTGTGATCATCTCCCTCCATCTAGGAGAGTCCATTATTTTGTCTGTTGCATCTCTCTTTGCTTTCTGCAAAGTGTCACAATCTTGTTATGTTTTCCTTTCGATTCCTGACTTCCTTCAAGTCTGACTCCTCTGAGTCTCTTTAAGTTTGTTTCTATCTGTTTTGATTGTTGCCCATCTGGAAATTGTGTCATCCTTATAAACTTCTTCTATGACAGCTTCCGCAAGGATTATTCATCAAACATATTTCACAAGGGTACCTGCCCGGAAAAAGAATAACAAGAGAAAACAAGAAATATCTATCTAGAGGAGACATTATTTCAACCTGCGAACAAGTACAATAAGCATCTACATCAATAATATTCATATGCAGTCGAGTATTCATTGCTCCTAGCAATAATAGAATCTTTCAAAGACTGCTTTCACAACTTGTACTGTAGCAACTATCACCCTTGATATACACAAATTTGAAGCTTAACAATTTAATCAAACCTTAAACTTGAAACCTCAACTACTATGGAGGGTGTGATCGTTCCTCTTAATGCACTGAATCCAATATTACATCTTGGACAAGGTCTCTAATACTTTTCCTACAAACACACTCATGTTTTTCTAGATGATATAACTTAGATAGCATATACAACTGCATACCTTTGAAATCTTATAGCATCATCCATCTTGTCTTCCAGTCTGAAACTAGATACCATCTTGACAAGAAGAGATTAGAAACTCAATCAAAAGATTCAATGATTAAAACAAGCTAGAACCTCTAAAATTTCAACTTTGACCACAAAATCAATTTGACCTGAAGTCAACCTTTGACTTTGACCAAAAATACAAACCTGATGTTTTTTCTAGATGAGAGTACCAAGAGGTGCGCTAGGGTAGGGCGCACTAGGATGTCAAGGAATTAGGTCAAATGTTTCATCATAAGTGCCCAAACACAAGGGTTAGGGTTTGTTGTAGCTGCATAATAAGAAAACCTAGTTGCAATTGTAATTGGTGCCACAACGAGCTTAAAAAATAAATTCCCAATCTATCTTCCAGTGGTTAGACTGTCTAAAGATATTGTGGGCCCATAACCTGTTAGAATGAAAGAGATGTGCTCGTTTTTCCATAAACAATATAGCAATATTGTCACCCAACCATAGGCACAAAGCCCAGCCCCGAGCACCTTAACCTTGACAGACAGAATAATTTTGGTAGCATACCAATATCCAACCAAGGCTAGCACACCTTTCTCCAAGGGTAGCGCACCAAGAAAGAATAACCAGAAACCAAGAAAAAAGTCCAAATCATAACCAAGAGACCAAGTCCAACCAAAAGCCAAAAACCCAATTGTAGCAATTGCAATTGCACTCCCTCTCCAAACTTGCACACCACTAGTCTTATGCAGTTGTGAGTTAGTGAGTGTCAAATGAGCTCTAGCACCCTCTATTTATACTACTCATCTCACTTTACTGGGTCAACTTCTATTTCTGGAGGCTAATAACTCAATATTAAATATTCTCTTGAGCCAACTTGTCTTATAGGGTTATTATCCAACATTTTAGAGTTTCTCTTGCTTCCCAGAATATTCTAGTATTGTCAAAGGTTACACATGGAGGTTAATGCCTCCCACAACTACCATAATATCAACACCTTGTGTGATATATGAATCCTCCTCTCACTTAAGTACACATCACTTATTAGTGCATGTGCATTTGTGTGTGTCCCCTTGTACGATATATGAATCCTTCCTCACTCTAATCTTAATATTACTTAGAGGTCCATGTTTGCTTTATGGGACCCTTTAATCCTTAATGTGTTCTTTGAACATCCTACCTCACTCTTGTTCTAACATTGTTTAAAAGTGAAAACAGTGTTTAGAAGTGTCTATACGCTTTGTGTTTTGCATCTTTATAATGCCTTCTTAATTGATATTTTACATAAAATCAAAGTGGTATGTCTCTGGCTAAATATTTTGTTCCATGCTAATATGACTTACTTTTTGTGGATCCACATTTTTGTGGTTATGTTTTAATTGTAAGATTATTAAAAGTCCAAATTGCATATCCTTGGGTAAATATTTTATTCCATGTTATTTTGATTGCATCTTTATGTTGAAAAAATTTATATATAGTAATTTTACATTAACAACAATGTTGAAGCATAAAATACAATTACATCTTACGCGATTCAACACAAGCACCAATGTTTTATCATCCAATGTCACTTGTTCAAATTTCTTTCTCACATTGGTATGATTCTTTATATTAAAAATTAAATGAAAGACAAAAAGATAGCTTTAGAAGCACTACACAATATACAAGCACCAAATTTTATGTGATTCTTACAATATGAATCATTTTGTAATATAAAATACAAGAGTAGTTATGAAATTTTGTACACTAAAAAAAGTTATGGATTAAAAAACTAGCATGTAATTTTCCTCCCTTGCTTTGAAACTAACACCAATTATATTATTGTTTTTTTGATATTTTCTTAATTACCAGCTTATCGGTTCCCTATTGTTGTCTTTGTCTTTTTTATACTTTCTTAATTACAAGGTTATTGACTCCTTACTCTCTTTACATCATTGTTGGTTTTATAATGTCTTCTTAATTAGAGGGTTTTTAACTTCCATTTGTTATATTTACATCATTGTTGTCTTTGTGATGCCTTCTTAATTACAAGCTTGTTAACTCTCTTTAGTAATACTTTCAAAATCAGTAAAAAAATTAGCTCCCTTACTTTGATACCAATATCAATGACAATCCAAAATCTTCTGTTATAGATCTATTATTAAGATTGATGCTAATCCAAAACTTAATTCTCACACTTTGATATCAACAATACTTATAAGCACCTATATGCATTGGGTGTTATGTTTCAAACATTCAACATTTCAAACTAAAAAAATCAAACTAGCATAACCTACAACCAAGTACTTCTAAGAATTTAAAACAAAGTCCTAAAAGAACTATGTAGGTTATCTAGAATATTGAATTCAAAGAGTTTAAACACTTAAAAAAGAGGATAGATGGAAAGACATTTTACATGTCCACATTAGAGTAGATTAGACTCCCAAAAGTGAAATTTATCATATCTATGGAATTCAATGGAATGCCACCATTTTTTAGCATTATTTAAAATAAATAGTAGAAATTATATCGAATAATAAGCATGGTAGATCATATGGGTTTTCCCTGCAGAAACAGGGTAAAGATCAATGGAAATGGGGCAAGAGAGGCTTGAATTATAGACCTCATGATTCCTTGATATTGTTATGATACTTACACAATAACCAACTATGCCACCACCCCTTCTATATACAAGGTTAAAACAAGTTTTATGATCTCTTTCCAAATTATAAAAACCAACTCTCAAACTACCTTTTATCGTACCATTTTATAAGTATTCACTATCTATTTTATCACTCAAAAAGTGTAAATATTTACAATGCCATGAATTTAATTCAAGGAGCAGGGAATCTAATAATTATGTCACAACTTTATAATATGTTAATATTGACAATTGAATTACTTGGTAATAAATATTAATGAAAATTTGAGAGTTTAGACAAAAATTATAGACTAATATAAATTGGTTTGGTACCCATTGTGAGAGTCATATGTCATCATGTATAAATGAATTTTCCATATGTTCCAACACATAGAACAATGTTTGATCTTCCTTCTACTCCAACAATGTTTCTTATTATACTCCAACAAATCAAACGCCATACAACCTTTCATGTGTAGAAGAAAAATGCAAATCAGATTGTTTTTTATGGTTTAGAAGGTACACAAAGGTGAGTTACAAATTTAATTGGTTTTCTTTAGAAAGTTATTACTGTGCTTGAAAATATTGGAGAGAATCTTTCCTAAATCTCCTTAGCTTTAATGAAATAAAATGTTAAGGAGGTCGAGATTGTTGCAAATATTTTGAAATTGAGATCTTATATGGACATACAATAAACATTCTAAGAGAGTGTTTTTCATCCTCCACTTTCTAGTGTTGGGGAATGGGTGTGACACTAAAGGACTAATAATAGACTATGCAGATATAATGAAGAGAAATAAACTTCAAATAAGATTGGTGGTGTTCAAGGACATCATTACAGTACTTAAGAAAATCACAATGTGATCGAAACGTCACAATGCATTATCGAACACACACAAAACTTGATGATAAATCAACCCATGGGGTCCTCTATTTATAGTTTCTAAATCTAACAAATTTCCTTGAAATGAGAAGATCTTGTCCACATAGAACCATCGACGGTTGGAATATATCCTGACAAATCTGTGTTGTTGCATCGACTAGTCAAATTACCAAGTCAACCCAACCATCCAGTGGTCGAACATGTTGGGTATGTGTTATATTCTTGGCATGACCAAAAAGAGTGGGATGAAGCATATGAACCAGAGGTTTCAACAACGCCCCATTAACACACAGTTCTATATATTCGAGAGGTGGAATTACGTCAACAAGACACCCCCCCATAATTTTAACATTCTGAAGCCCAAGCATATTATGGAGCCAAAAAAAATTAGCTTCAAACAAGGGGTTTGTAAAGATATCAACAATTTTCTCATCGGTATTACAACAAACAAGAGTGACAACCTTCTCTTCAACCAATTGTCTCAAGTAGTGAACATGTAGTTTGACATGCTTCATTTTACTGTGTGCAATAGGATTATCAATGACCTAAATTGCACTATGATTGTCACAATGAATAACAATAGAGGCGTAAATAGGAAACCCAAGTTCACCCAAGAGCTGGTGAATCCAAACTTCCTCTATACCTACATTGATGGCACCACAATACTCAACTTCGATAGTTGACAGGGAGACTACCCTTTGTTTCTTGCACGACCAAACTATTAGTCCAGTGTTGAAGTAAAACACATAGCAAAGGTGGACTTCCAATCATCATTGTTGTCTTCCCAATCAAAGTCATTGAAACTGACTAATGAGTCTGAACTTCGACAATATTTGATACCAAGATGAGAGGTACCCTTGAGATTCTAAACAATTATTCTGACATCTTTCTAGTGACTTTTTCAAGGACCCTGTATAAACTGAGAAACGACACTAACAACCAAAAAGATGTCAGGTCGGCTGTGAGTGAGATAAATAAGGCTCCTGAGTAATTGTTGATAAAGAGTTGGGTCAAGTTTAGGAGTCAAACATGCTTCAGTTAGCTTAACTCTACACTGATAAGGAGTAGAAAACAGTTTACATTAGTACATTTGAAAATGATGCAATAGATCCATTAAACATTTATACTGAGAGAGAAACAAACCATCAGATAGACCTAAAACTTGATGCCCAATAAAATAATGCAAAAGACCAATGTCTATCATATAAACGATGCCAACAAGTCATTTCTTCAATCTAAGAATTAAATCAATATTATTGTCAATTATGATCAAGTCATCAACATATACAACAACAATTAAGATATCACCATGAGTATGTAATACATAAAAACTATGATCAAATTCACAACGTTTGAAATCAAGATGAAGAAAGAAGTGGTCGATCTTAGCATACCAAGTATTGGGAGTCTATTTCAAACCATAAAGAGACTTTTGTAGTTGACAAACAAGAGTGGAATCTATCACAAAACCAGGAGATTGTTCCATGAAAATTTCTTCAGATAAGTCGCCATGAAGGAAGGCACTTTTTACATTCATCTACTTGATATGCTAACCAAAGCAAGTAGCAAGGGAAAGAATCATTCAAACAAAATTCATCTTCGCAACTGGAGCACATATTTCAAAGTAGTCAATGCCTTCTTATTGAGAAAATCATTTCGCAACCAAGAAAGATTTATGACGGTCAATAGCAGCTTTGGAGGTAAATTTGGCCTTATATAACCATCGACATTTCAAAAAATTCTTCCCTTGAGGTCCAAGAACTAAATCCCAAGTATGATTCTTCAAGAGAGAATTCATCTTGTCTTGCATAACTTGTTCCCATTCAAGTTGTCCTTGTGCATCTGAGTAAGAGACGGGATCACAAGTCTCAAGAACATGAGCCATCAAGGCAATACTATATTGTTTTCTTGTGAATATGAGATTGTCATCCTGAAGAGACATTACCAACATTAGGTCCAACATCTTCAATTGTTTTAGCATCCCATCTAGGTAAACTAGAAAAAGGAGAGTTAATATCTATTATAGAAGGTGAATGAGATGAAATAAAAAATTTAGTCAACGAATACAGAGACCCAGTCGAAACAGAGATCCATTGTCTTGTCAACTCGGGAATAGAGACCGACAACCCAATTGAAATAGGAGCAGAGTTCGACTGCTTTACTGAAATGCTAAAAAATGGAATAGGTGAACCAAAGTCAAAAAAAACATCAAAGAAATCCTCCTGTAATGAATCAGAGCAAGTGTTCACCAACTTAATGCCTGAAGACTTCTCATCAAAAAACACATTTTTTTTTATAATGATATGTCGTTTGACAAGGTAAAACAATTGATAGGCTTTGGATTCTTCTGAGTAGCATACTATGATGCAAGCATGAATCTTTGTATCTAGTTTCTTCTTGCAATCATCTAGAATAAGCACAAGCAACACAAACGAAGACTATGACGTGGCTAACTAAGGGCTTCTTTCCACACCATTTTTTTATTGTAGTCACAAAAATTGCAACACGAGTCAAAATACGATTTAGGAGATAGTTGGCATTGTAAACAACTTCAACCAAAAAACAAGTTGGCATATATTTAGCCTGCAAAATACAACAAGACATTTCAACCAATGTATGGTTCTTTCTTTCTACTACACCATTATGTTGAGGAGTATGAGGAACAAACCTCTACTAGACAATACCACATCAAATAAGGTATTCTTCAAACTATAGATTCACATACTCTCCACCATTATTAGATCTCAAACACTTAATAGGTCAACCACATTGTTTCTCATTCAATGCCCTAAATTCCTTGAACTTTTCAAAAACATGACTTTTATTTTTAAAGAAATAAACCTAAGTAAATCTATAGATATCATCGATAAAGGTCAAAATATACTTTGCACCTGCTAAGGAGAGTTCTTTAACACAATAGATATCATTGTGAATGAGTTCCAATGGATTATGTGCTTGCCACACTTTTCTATAATCGAAAGGGGTTTGATGATGCTTTCCCAACACACATCCTCTACAAACACTATCAGGTGGAAGAACTTTGGGAAAACCAGCGACCATATCCTATGTAGCCATTGACTTTAGACTTCGAAAGTTTAGATGTCCAAGTCGTTCATGCCAAATTTTATTTTGTTCCTTAGTGTGAGAAACAAGAGCAGTCAGTCCAGGATAAGGTCGAGGAAGGTCAAAGAACTTGTACAACCCATCCTTCGAGTTGAGAAAACCTTCAACAATGATTGACCTATCATTCTAAATCCTTAACTTAGAACCGATCTAACTACAACTCAACAATCTTACCTGTTTGCATCAGTTGTGAAACTGACAACAAATTTGCACTCAGGTACGACTCACGATAGACGTCAACAATTTTACCATGTCGACAAGGAACATCACCATGACCAACAATGTCGTTAGAGAAGACATCAACAACATAGATTTTTCACTCAACAAATTTATACAGGTAGGAGAAAAGAGAAGCTCTTTTAGCCATATGATGAGTGCACCCAAAATCAAATACCCACTCATGCTACAAGATATGAGTAAGAAACACTTGAAAATTCTTCACTTATGTTGATGTTTTACTTATATAGCTAGAAATTATGCTTCTTCTTTATTATTACAATCATTTAGAACATTAGTTGTATAAATAAGATCACTGAAAGAGAGGCAATCACATAAACAATAGAGACACACAGATTATCCTGGGAAACCCTCATGGGGAAGAAAACCCAACCAAAAATTCCTCAATATAGATAGACCAAGAACATAGTAGAAGATCCTCCTCTACTCTTTCACTAGGAAAAAGTAGCGCACTACTTAATCAAGATATACCAAGACATAGACCAAGAACCCTCCTTGACATTACACCTAGCTGTAGTAGGTTCTCCTCCAAGACTTGCACATTACAGAGTTAATTAGCATGTGTGTCCAAATGAGGGCCTGGCCTCCATTATAAATAGTGGTCTGGCCAACCTAAAATAGGTCTGGGCCGACCTGTCACTTTACCCTCTTAATTTACATTTAACCGTCAAGGCACAATAGGGCTGACTTTTACAAAGGCACAATAGGGCCTAATTAATAAATATAATATAATATTAGTATTCAACACACCCTTTTAGGTAGAATATTCTTCGAAGTTACAATATTTCAACACTCCCCCTTAACAAAAAGGGCTTTCTACGGACAACATCAATAACAACTCTGTTTTCATATTTCTGTGGTGAGTATTTTTGAAATTGTTTGTCGGATAATCCACAGTAGTTGTCATTGTCATTGACGTTTCGAATCCGAATCGAGATTCATCATTATGAATAATCGTCAATTGATAGCTTGTTGATCTCGGTCAATTAATAGTTAATATGCAGGATGTTTTTAAGAATTTAACCTAAGTCGGTTGTCTAGAAACCTGATCTACAGAAATTTAAACAAAAATTAAAACCTAATCAATAACAACTCACTGGACTCAATACAACATCAGGAGGAGAAGACATTTTCATCAACATTTGGAACATTGTCTGTCATATCTATAGGTCATTGGAAGTTTTTTCTTATCATCAACATCAGTAGAAACTGAACATCATCATCATCTGCAATGTGGAGCTGGAGTAACATCATCATCATCAACAACATGAAGCTGGAACATCAACATCATCAACAACATGAGGCTGGAACATCAACATCAACAACACGAAGTTGAAACATCAACATCAACAGCATGAAGTTGAAACATCAACATCAACAACACAAAGCTGGAACAACAACATCAACAACACGAAGCTAGAACATCAACATCAACAACACAAAGCTGGAAAAACAACATCAATAGAAATAAAATGAGACGGGAGCATCAACAGTAGCATCATCAACAACAATAGCAGTGGGCACTCCGACAGACCGCCCATCCGAACCTTACAGGATCTGTCTAGGGATAATAAAATCCCCTAGGATATAAGTCCTAACAAGCTGCCACACTACTGACCACAACAAGTATATACATACGTAGACACTCCAACAGACCGTCCATCCTGAACTTACGGGATCTGTCCAGGGATGATCAATCCCCTAGGATATAAATCCTAACAAGTTGCAGTGTTGGTGGTCAGGATACCATAGTATCATCAGCGTCACTCCCCCTTTCGAGGGAAGTCCTTTCAGACTATACCAAGTTTGTCTCGAAAGTACTCAAACTTCTCACGAGACAGAGGCTTAGTCAACACATCTACTACCTTCTCACATGTGCCAACATATTGGAGCTTCACAACTCCCTTTTGTACCATGTCACGAATGTAGTGGTACCGGATCTCAATGTGCTTCATTTTATCGTGGAACATTGGGTTCTCTGTCATCTTTATGCAACTCAGGTTCTCACAAAAGATAATGGTAGCATCCATCTCTAGGTCAAAATAGACCTGTCAACAACTTCTGAAGCCATATGGATTCATAACTGGCAGAGCATGCTGCAATGTACTATGCTTCCGTCATACTGAGAGAAATACTAGATTGCTTCCCATTTTTCCATGAAGTCATGGCTGACCCCAAACTTAAACAACATCTTGAAATGTTTTTTTCTGTCTGAAGACCTTCGAGCCAAATCTGAATCAGTATAGCCTTACAATTTTAAGTCACAATCTTCAGTATAACAGAGGCCATAGTCCAATGTACCCTTAAGGTATCTCATCACATGCTTTTCAGCTATAAGGTGAACACGTCTGGGCTCCACCATATACTGACTGAAGGTGTTCACAGCAAAGCATATATCTGGTCTAGTATTCGTTAGATACATCAACGAACCAATCACCTGTCTATATAGAATAACATCAACTATTTATGACAAAGTATCAACCAATAACTTCAGATTCATCTCCATAGGAGTGAACATGGCTTTATAGTCCATCCTGTTGAATCTCTTCAGAATTTCCACAACATACTTTCCTAGATTAAGGAAAATATCTAATGGGCACTATAATTTTACCTCGTTTCCATACTAATACTTACTCTCGAGCCCCTTCTTTTTCCTTGGGCATGCTACAACAACCACATTTCGCCATTTTTGTTTAGTTTCTAGACAATTCTCAAGACACATTCAGGGTCCCCTTACCCTTCCTGTTGCTAACAACAATTTAAGCATATCCAATAGTTTCTCATACCAACATCCAAGTTAGTACCAAAACTTATCAATCTCAATTGACATTTCCATATAAAAATCAATTCAACTAAATGAACGACAATATGGAGATTTCATAAACTAGTTCATTATACTTGACCATTATACCTGACCAATGGAATCCATTAGTTATAGTGAAATTCTAGTGACTAGCTATTTTCCTTGGCCAATGCATATGGTGCTAACTAGTTTCCACCTAGCCACACTCAAGGAAACATTCTTCCCCTAAGTGTTATAGCCACAATTTCCACCCTATAGGCCAAAGGAGAATCCATAAGAATATAAAATCTAGAACACATCTTTTGCATAAGGTTTATCCCATTTTTGGAGGTCTTCACTGGACACCTAGTAGACAACAAGCAAGGCATCGTTGGTCACTAGTGGCTCAACAAGCGAGGCACTTCTAAACTTCTAGAATCGGGGAGTTATGAGGTGATAGGCAACGAATGAGTTGGATCTTCATGGAAAAGGTGTAGGAACTCACATCATTCGAGTATCTAGTGGTCTCTAGAAGATATATAAGCCTCTCTCAAGCCTCTTCCAAGAGTTATATAACAAAGGAAATCCTTACGCAAGGAGGGGAATAATTGAGAGAATTGTTATATTGTTCAGTTGCAGAGGTACCTATTCCATCTACACTAGCCAGAAGTCAATGAATCCTAGCCTGACCAACGAGATAAAGGAGGAGAAAGGAGTAAGGAGGTCAAGGGAGCAAGCATCAACAACCAAGGTATGAGTTTGATGTATTACTCTTACATTCATTAATATATCATTTGGTTTTCCCCCATATCATTTGTGTTCAGTTGATGAAATGTTTATATCTAATCCATTCCTTTATAGATCTGATTAACACTAAGTTATATCTATGATTCTAATCCTAAGTAGAAAGGTAGGAGGGTTATGCTTGTCTTTTGTATACAGGAAGCAGGATGTGAAGCTTGGAGCTAGAGTTTCAGTACTACAACAGCAGGGAGATATGAAGGAACACCTCAAGAAAGGTATGCAAACTTCACCATTCCTTAGGATAATTATGAATTTGTGTGTTTGGATCTATATCTAGGAAAACCATTAGAAGTATAGATCCCTTTCTGTCTAGGATTCCTAGGCTAATACTAGGGATATTTTGTTGTGTATTTAGCAAGGTCCCTGTGAGAAATAATCCCATAATAGAATTGGCGACTCCAATGGGGAGAATTCTTCTCTACTTTGAGTCTCTTAGCCAATCCTTCCCTCTATTTGATTGTGTCTTCTTGTGATTATTCCTTTGATTGATTTTGAGCCCAGATCTAGTAGATCTAAGGGATTTGACACACATCTGAGAGATGTGGAATAAGTCCATATTTCTTAAAAAGAAAAATTTTCTCATTCTCATTACTCTAGGGAATATTTACATATATAACAAAAATGCACATTAGATCAAACCTACTTATCTTGACCTTTGGTATGATCTTAGGCCTTGACCTTCACCCTCAAATGAATATTTCCTCTATCATGCTCCTCCTCATCTTGGCTTCTCCTCTCCTTGTAACCACTCCTTCGCTCTTTTGACCTATAAATCTCGGGACCCTAACCAACCCAATTTATTGTTGGGTCATTACTTTTGTAGGATACTCCATCAAATCATAACTAAGATCATGTACCTAGGTTGGTTATGGAAAATCTATGTCTGATGGTTCAACTCCTCCACATATCACTTCATATTGCATGTTCACCTTCATTCACCATACCATTATTCACATGTCCATTATCACAAGCAACTCACAGCTTTGTGAGATAACCTTCCTTTGCAGCCAACCAACTACTTTGTGTGCACATATCTTTCACACTAATGTTCACCTATGCCTTCTCTCACACACTCCTCCACTGGCCTACACCTTTTTTCTACTAATGCTTAACCTTTCTATTTTTCTCTCATGCATGATAGCCTTTTTTTTCACATTCTCATTACAGTGCCTTACCTTGGTTCTATATACTCCCACATTATTTCCAACCATAATCACAATAAAAAAAGGAAATAAGTGCCCTCCCCACCACCACCTTCTATCACAATTGGAATTTCATATGAAAAGGTAAAGGGTTTACTTTTAGTGATTTCATTCATAATACTTATTCTAATCTATCCCAATTAGGAACCAAAGCAAAGGGGTGAATAAATCCAAAACTTCTATTTCCTTTTAGCTCTATTTACTTTCCTATACAAACTCTTTCAAGTCACCTTAATTTATAGACATGTCTTATTTGCTTCAATTATCACCTCCATACACTCTTCAATGGGATTATTAGGCCATAATAAATCACCTTGAATTGACTAATCCTTAGAATGTGTTGACCCATTTCCTTCTCTTTCACCCCCTCTTTTTCTTATCTTGTACGAAAATTAAGTGGCGACTATCTTTCCATATCCTAGGCTCTTAACCTTTATCTTATCCTTCTTTGCCATTCCCTTGGACAATGTAGGAATGCCAATATTTTTAGGATCTTACCTCATTTTGTTTATGAGTCAAACCCCTTACTGTGTGGATCCCTTGATCTATGTAGGTCCCCTTCCTCGTGTTCTTTGTAGATCTTAACTCACCTTGATGCTGACAATTCCTAGAGGTGTTTGTGCACTTTGATGATCCTTCTTGTCATTTAAGGTTCATTTGTGCTTTGTGGGTCCCATTTCTTATTCTCTTTTGAATACTTGTAGTTTGTGGGTTCAATTTCTTATTACTTTTTTCAATCCTTCTACTTTATATTCTCCCTTCCTTGTGTTAGAATGAAAGATATGTACTCATTTTTCCATTGAAAATATAGAAATATTGTCAACCAACCATAGGCACAAAGGCCACCCCGGGCACCTTAACCTTGACAGACAAAATAATTCTAGTAGAAGACCAATAGCCAACCAAGGCTAGCGCGCCTTTCTCCAAGGGAAAGCAAGAATAACCAAAAACCAAGAAGAAATTCCAAACCATAACCAAGAGACCAAGTCCGACCAAAAACCAAAAACCCAGTTGCAGCAGTTGCAGTTTCACTCCCTCTCCAAACTTGCACACCACTAGTCTTATCCAGTTGTGAGTGAGTGAGTGTCAAATGAGCTCTAGTGCCCTCTATTTATATTGATCTATCTCAATTGACTGGGCCAAATTCTCTTTCTGGAGGCTAATAACTCAATATTAAATATTCTCTTGAGACGACTTGTCTTCTAGGGTTATTATCCAATTTTTTAGGGTTTCTCTTACTTCTCGGAATATTCTAGTCTTGTCAAAGGTTACATGTTGAGGTTAATACCTCCCCAACTACCATAATATCAACACTCCCTCCTAGATAGGGAGGTATTAAAGGTAATGGTCTTGAGAAAAAACAAACCATTCAACCAGTAGCATCATCGTAGCCACACAAGCTATCTCATGATCATGTAGATCAACTCACAAGAAACATCATCACTATCAGTATAATCTGATAGTATCAACAACATCATCTCTCAAAGCCATACTCCATCTGAGTAATTGGGCATGATGTTGAATAAGTCACTCACTCCATAGAGTGATACAAGGACCATTCTTCTAATCTGGACATATGTCCTAGGATAATGACTGCCTAAACAGATGTTGAAGGCTACACCATGGGCTACAGAGACCATTCCTACAGGAATGTTAGTCTCGGACTATTTTCAAATTAAGTCATATGTACCATAGAGATCCATCTATACCTATATTCCTTAGAAAATATCGGTCCTGAACCATTTTCCTAATCAGGCCACAATCTGTGCCTTAGGAAAATACCAGTCCATGATACATCAACAAACTGTCAACCTGGACCATTCTCCACAGAGAGAATGTTTGTCCACTAGCTATTTATTCTGTCTGGACCATTCTCCTCCTGGATAATGTGTGTCCACCAACACACTGACTATCCATCTAGCTAGAAATCAACTCCAACACTAGTGGTAATCTCCATGGTACTCAAATAGTAGCATATTGCTACTGTAATTCCATCTAATAGAGAACAACTATGTCTATACATAGTAGTATATAACTATTATCCAGTGCTACAAAACCACTCCTAGTAGCACACCGTTACTAACCAGTGACACACAGTCACTACCAGTGGATCACATCCACCACAGTAGCATACAACTATTTTCCAAAGACATACAGTCTCAACAACAATCATATCATCTGATATCAACCTGCATAAACAATATCATGATACAAACTGAGTCATCTGAGCCATTCTTCCACTCACATTTATGAGATATGGAAGAGCATCTTCCCTCAGAAAGTAAAACATCATCCATGGGCTATCTAGACTATTCTTCCCAAGCATAGAAGAATAATTGTCCCCGATTTCTAATCATGGACTATTCACCTAACTGGGTCATTCATCCAACACTAATCATAGTGCAATCCAGAGAGAATGAGTCTTCCCTAGGGAATGCATGTCCCCGATTGATGAACCTGGACCATTCACCTAACTGGTCCATTCCTCTGGCACTAATAATAGTACAACCTGGAGAGAATGAGTCTGCCTTAGGGAATGATTGTCCGGACCATTTCCTTTGGAAATGACTGTCCTACACCAACCTCCAAAACAGACCATTCTTCGAAACTTCTCACAACTGTGAACTTTGAAAGAATGACTGTTTGGTGAGGTGGACCTATCTACTTGACCACTACTTAGAGTGACTACCAAGAAGAACAATTGTCCTAGACCATTCCCCCACACTAACCACAAGGGGAATCACTGTCTATGGTACATAATCAATCTATTGGACCATTTTCATTATGAAAATGACTTTCCGATATGGACCATTTTCTGAACTAGAAAATGATTTTCCGTCAGAAATCTCGAACCACTTTTCAGACTCGAAAGGAACTTCCCAACCTAGACCATTTTCTGAACTGGAAAATGATTGTCCATAAATAAATAACATATCAGTGCTCCCTTCCAACCTGGGAGTAATCATTTCCCTTTTCAATAAGGAAGTCATCTCCACGAGCCCCAACTTGTCCCTTAAGTATGAAAACTTTTCGTCTTGGATAGAGCCTTTACCAAAATATTTGTTATCTTCTCATCCGTGAAGATATACTGGAGAACCACTTCTCCCCTATAGACTTTATCAGGGAGAATATAATGCTTTATCTCAATGTGCTTCGACCTGTCATGGAACATCGGGTTCTCTGAAAGTTTCACATAGCTATGATCATCACAATATATCACGCTCGAATTCAACACCTGATCAAACAATCCAAAAACCAACTTACGTAACCACACTACTTTTGTACAAGCATCACAAGCTACAATATACTTTGCTTCTGCAGTGCTGAGTGCAACAAAATTTTGTTTCCTACTAGCCCATGACATCGTGGAAAAGCTCAAACTGAAACATATCCAAGTAGCACGGTTTTTGTCATCTGCACTCCCTTCCCAATCTGAATCGATAAATCCATGCAGTTGTATATCATAAATCAAACGTCCCACAAGGAAAATATCCGATTGAGTATTCTCCAAATACATTAACGATCCAATCAATTGTTGATACATAGATGGGTCTACTCGATCAGAGTCTCTCAACTTCTTCATATTCATGATCACGAGAGTTTTCCATGGATTTGCAATCCATCATCCTGGACTTCTGAAGAAAAATTTCAATATACTTCCTCTGTCATAGGAAGTTTTCACCATGCTTGTGTTGTACATGAGAGGCTCTACACCAAGTTTGCTTGAATCCAGACAAGGTCTTCTTCCATCTGCATACAAGGGTCTGTTTCTCGTATACCTCAAAACCTTGAGGTTTCTCTACATATGTTTCTTATTCAATTACTCTGTTGAGAAGAACATTCTTTACATTCATCTGATGTAAATTCCAACCCATGGACACTGCAAGAGATATAATGGCTCAGATTGAGGTATGTCTAGTTACTGGAACAAGCTATCATCATAGTCTTCTCCCTTCTTCTAGGAGAACCCTCTAGCCATGAGTCTAGCCTTGTATCTATCAATTCTCAAGTATTTTTCACAATTTCTCACATACATTGTTCTTCATCACAACTTCCTTTCATTCCTTCTGCTTGACTCCTTCTAGTGGATTCAAACTGGTTCAATTGATTGTTCTGACTTTTTCTTTCTTTCTTGGAATCTTCATGTTCTTCCTCATGTTTTTCTTCAATGTTGGAATCCATGGAATCTTCTATAGATTACATGACCTTCTTTCCTGAAGGCTCCAACCTTCCGTCATATGAACATAAATGTAGATGGACAACCAAGGATATTCAAGGCGTCTTTTCGAAGAAGACTTCTTCTAGAGTAAGGTTGAACACGTGTTGCTTATCATGGCTGCTACTTCCAATGAAGAACATGGATAGATACTTCATAGTATTTATGGATTCTTCTTCAATGGATCATATCGTTGGGTATTAGCTCCCTCCTAATCCCAGCTTCATTCATGAATGAGAATTATGTATGCTCTTCTTTTGGAATTTTGTGATCAACCCCCTCTATCTAGGAGATTCCATGCTTTCGCCTGTGGAATCTCTCTTTGCTTTCTACAAAGTGTCACACACTTGTTATGTTTTCCTTCTGATTCCCGACTTCCTTCGAGTCTAGCTCCTCTAAGTCTCTTTAAGTTTGTTTCTATTATTCTGATTGATGCCCATCTGGAAATTGTGTCATCCTTATAAACTTCCTCTATGATAGCTTCTGCAAGGATTGTTCATCAAACATATTTCACAAGGGTACATGTCTGGAAAAAGAATAACAAGAGAAAACAAGAAATATCTATCTAGAGGAGATGTTATTTCAACTTGCAAACAAGTACAATAAGCATCTACATCAATAGTATTCATATGTAGTCGAGTATTCATTACACCTAGCAATAATAGAATCTTTCAAAGACTGCTTTCACAATTTGTATTGTAGCAACTATCACCCTTGATATACACAAATTTGAAGCTTAACAATTTAATCAAACCTGAAACCTGAAGCCTCATCTGTTATGGAGGGTGTGATTGTTCCTCTTAATTCACTGAATCCAAGATTACATCTTGGACAAGGTCTCTAATACTTTTCCTGCAAACGCAATAATGTTTTGCTAGATGATATAACTTAGATAACATATACAAGTGCATACCTTTGAAATCTTGTAGCATCATCCAACTTGTCTTCCAGTCTGAAACTAGATACCATCTTGACAAGAAGAGATTATAAACTCAATCAGAAGAGT
>ML836073.1:32411-50379 GCA_009831015.1 Picea engelmannii
CCCTTGGCATAAACAACACGAGTAGCCAAAGTATTGATAGGACAAGACGTATCTCTAGTCATAGTCAAAGTGAATTCCCCTGCTTTGATTCTGCTTAACTCTGGGAGGAAGTATGATCTATGATGAAGATCATCCCAGGGTTTGTTCGAACTAGTCATTGCCTCAATTACTGCTTCGTCAGAGGGAAAGACTAAGTCTAACAAATCGATGTTAGTGAGAGAACCTTGAGCCCAAATAGGCTCTAGAAGTGGATCGAAGTCTTTTGCAGGAGTTGGATCAGTGTTGGCTGAATTTTGCTGGACTAAAGAGTACATTACTTCAACTGTGGACAAGGGATGGGACATGCCTGGGTGCCCTGTCCCATCCATCATGATCGATGGGGAAGGAATTATCCATGGATCATCGAAGTAAGTCATGCAGAACGACGAAACTTGAAAAATCTCAACCTTATGGTGATTGGATATAAACTTGATATCGCCTTGAGGGGGCAGGTAATCGAAGGTACCCATCAAATATGGGCACAAACCAACCCCTACATTGACTACAATTGGTTGAGGATTATCAATCATTGGGACCATGGATTCCCCCAATGAAGGGTCAGGTCTGGAGAAGTACAATTGATCGATTGTCACTATTCAGCCCTCATGTGGGAACAACAAGACCCGAAAAACTGTAGCAACCATAGCTTGCATGGCATAAGTCCAACTCATTCCTAACAAGAGGTTATAGTCGAGGAGCGCATCGACTACCTCTACCTCGACACACATGGTCTTCCCTCCTAACTACACGGGGAAAGAGGGAATGATACCATGTGGTCAGAACGAACGACTGCCGAAAGCCATGAGGAGAGTAGGTGACAGAGACAAAACGGGTTGGCCAATGGCCTTCCAACATGCCAATGACATAATACATGTCGAGGCTCCCTCATCAACCACAATGCAGAAGATATTTCGAGTAAAAGTTTTCGGGGGATAAGCCACTACTATCTGAAACTCTATGTGGTAAGGCAGACGAGGTTTTAGGTCGGTTGTATCCAGCATGATTGTACTCGGATTACAAGTCTCGGTAGATCCTAAAGTGGTTAACAAGGATTTCCTCTGGGAAGGGAAGCTTTGGAGGACCTCCAAAGTGGACATCGCACAAGGGGTTTGTTGTTCCTGAGTCTGTACTTAAGGCTTAAAAGTACAGTGTCAAGGCATCCGAAAGTATGATAAAGGTTGATAAAGGATTATGCTAACCTTCGGTATAGGAAACTAATGAGGATTTATACGTTCTCATTGTCTAGCTTCCAACTGTTCCTGGGTAGTGATATCTTGTTCAATGGATGCCCATGAAAGTTCCAATTCCTCCCGGGTGTTCGCAGTTTTAAGGATTATGTCAAAAAGATTTAAAGCGATATGTATTTGGTTAGACAGTCCGGGTGGAATATTTGGTTGAGTTGATGCAGGAACAGTCATTGAGGAACAGTACCAATATGGAAAGTGATTTAAATAGAATGTTTCAATGCTGTTTCAATTTGATTAAAATAAAGAGAATTTTTTTTGCACGAAGAACGAAATAAGAATGCAAACTGAGGGCCCTTTCCCGTAACTGTGTTATTTTTTGTAAAAAAGATGTGGGGTGAGAGAAATATGTTTAGCTGTATATAACGTAAGATTACTGTCAATAGAAAACTCACACATACACAGAAGAAGAAATCGACATAGAGATAATTGACATAGTGTAAATAAATATGAAATTCTGTAAATGTAAATTGGTGTTACACCCGCTAATAGCTGGTGCAGAGGAAAGACAAGAAACGATTACAAAAAAATGAAATCCTTTCACTATAGTAGTGGTCGTACTAAATTATAGTGATACATATCAATTATGAAGAGTGAAATGAAATGAAACAAGAAACATAATGAAACAAACTTGCAACACAGTCGTGACGGAATCGGGAATCTTCGAATTTTCTTCTATTAACTTCTCCAATGCAAAACTCTATTACAATATTTCCCCCAAAAGTCCAGTGCTTAGTTCTTCTTTTGGTGATCTATTTATACAAATTTGCCCTTCCCTACTCCTATTTTCAAAAAGTGCCAGCTACTTTCTTTTACGTGATTCAGTGCATATTATACATCTGTCCATAAACTAGATACAAGCTGTGAAGGTTCCGCTTGGCAGCTGTGAGGAGCGAAATCACTCCATCTCTTCTACTTTATTTTCAAAAAGGGCCAGGTGCTTGTCTTTGCATGGATTCAGTGCATATCCTACATCTGTCCATGAACTGGGATACAAGATGTGACGGCTCTGCTTGACAGCTGGCCTCGGCGAAATAACACTCTCGATCCAACTGTGGAAGTTTATTACCTATTTTTGCGTCAATGATGTGAAGAGCGCTGAGTTGTGCGCTTGGTTGAATCAAATGTTTATCAACTTGAGTCATATCTACCCTGTCCATCTTAGAGATATGCACCGAATCTCTTTCATTCTTTTCCTTTAGATCGAGGGAGATCTGTCCTACGTTCATTTGCCTCAGCGTCTCTGAGTCACCTCCATTCTCCATTTCTAGCAGCTCACCATTTATGGCAGTGAAGGCTTCTTCTAACGAACAAGTTACTTTTTGAGCCTATTCCTTGCTCAAGGCAATATTATGTTCCCAATCTTTTAACAAAATATTACCTCTTGTTTGTTCTGCGACGGTGAGCCCTGGAGAATCTGTGGAAAACTTGTTGTTGGTAGCTATCACTGCCTCTTGAAAAGCTACCCGAGCAGCTTCATCTTTCTTTTCTCTGGCGGTCAGATTCTTGGAAATATGATGCATCAAAAGACAATCTTCTTGAATTACTCTAACCTTGCCCAGCAGATTCTGCTGTACAAAAGAGATCCTGCCTCTGATATCAATCTCTCGGGATTTAAACCCCGCGACGTCGATCATTTTGCTTTCAGCAACCTCTACTTGAGCCTGTAGCTCTGTGATCATATTCCTCTGCTGACCAGCCTGCACCCGACCTTCTTGGATCACCAAATGTGCTTGCTCCAGCTTGACTTTGAGCGTTTCTATCTCATTTTTATCCGTCAACCTAGCCTGTTCCATCTCTATGTTGGCCTGGCCCTTGGAATTTTCTGTGGCTGTAGCCAACCTGGCCTCAAGGGTCCTGATGAGGCGATTCTTTCTTTTCAATTGGAGATTCATCTGCCCAACCGAGAATTGATTTTCCAAAGCGTAGGCGCCCAGTGTTCCAACGATTTCAGTAGCAAGCTGGTCACTTTTCTTGCTCTTGCCATCTATCATGATTTTGTTTTTTTTGACAGTGGACTCTCCTTCTTGATAAAATTCTCGCTTCACTACAGCTTTTCTCTTTTTTTCAAAAAAGAACTCATTAGGAGGGAGTTCCTCTACCCTTATAGGTCTCAGTTCTTCACCAAATATCCATCCCTCGCTAACGTATCCCTGTGCCGACTGCAAGGGTGTGACAGAGGAGATGGGTTTTCCTATTTGCTTTGTTGATTCGGTTGGAGTGTTGACAAGGTTCTGTTCTTTTGGTGTAATTGGGGCTTCCTTTTCAGTCTCTGCTATCTTCTTTTTCGGTGTGTCTGGAATTTTTTCTTCAACCTCCGAACTCTCTTTTCTTGGCAGGTCTAGAGTCATTCCCTTAGCCTCTGAAATCTGTTTGCTCGGAGGATCTGGAGTCCTTTCTTTTTTTTCAGGATTACTCGTTTGCTCCTCCTCAGGTTGTTGTCCAGGGATAGATATTACCTCTATAGAATCTTCAACATTCTTTTCTTTTGTCTCGGTAATGGCCAACCCTCCCAACACAGTGGGAAGACATCTTCTCCTATGCTCTTGGAATCTTAACACAGCTGTTGCGTCTTCGGGTGTTAGCAATTGGATCTGGGCTAACACCTCTTCATAAGATTTCGCTCTTCGGAAAATGTCGTCCGAGGGGGAATTCTCATGTTCGAATCTCTTAAGCCCAACATGAGCCAGATGATTTCTTACGACTTTCTGTGGATCATGTTTCTTAATCTCAATGGAGGCCAACTTTAGGTCCTCCAGGGAAGCAGCCTCGGCTTTGGCATGCCCAAAATCTAATAAAGAATATGAATTCATTCAAATGGGAAAAGAAGGCCATACCTTCTTTGAATATCCCTTGAGCTCCTTTCTTACGCCCCCAATTATTGTTTGCCATGCAACTTCACAAAAAGCTAGTTTATCAGGAATGAACAAAGGTAGCGCATGAGGGGGAACAAAAGCCCCGAAAACTATGATGTATGAGAAATCTGCTTCAACATACCAATCTGCGATGCCACTCAAGCCTATTGAAACACTATCCGATATGCGAGGTGGCGAGTGACCAAAAATATTGATGTGCAGGGGCACCATCACCCAATTGAAAATCTCATATGGAAACTTTCCATCTTTATTTTCCCATAATTTATCATGATATTCATGCACTGGTTTTTCTTGGGTTGGAGTCCAAGCCCAATTCATCAAGGGGAAAGGCGTCATGGAACATATTGCATCCATTATATATGCCGACATGTAAAACACTGAGGGTTTCCCACCTGCCTTTTTCTCCCGATACTCTATGATCCTGTTGGCTAAGCTATCTGAGAGCATCTTCGCCCAATTGAAAGAGCAACCTTCAGCGACCCGAAATATGAGAGGCACCCAAGAAACATAGAAATGCGAGGTATCTTCTCACCCGAACAGACGACATGTCATCATGGCCATATACTTGTATTGTGTCTCTAGCGAAGCAATTGAATACACACCCTTGTCATTCACTCTGGATATCGTGGAGCACGAAACCCAATCCTTTATCAAACCTGGCATAGTTTTGTCATATTCTATGCACTCCTTGTTTTTATATTCTTCCAAGAAATCCGCACTGTATGTATATTCAGATGTGGAGGGCATCTTATACATGCTTTGTAAATGCTCGGGCCGAAAATTTCCGATAGTCACTCACTGACTATTCATAATTGTTCTAGTAGGCAGGTCCACATGATCCAAAGCCCAGCGGATCATGTCATAGTAAGGAAGCAACTGGGGCCTGGTTGCTATTCTGTGCATCCCTGACTGGATAACTATCTTATACTTAGTGTGTAAATCGTCTCTTTCGTTGCCGTCAGAATCATCTGAGTAATCAACTAATTATGCCTGCAGAGCATTGAACACATACGACCAGTCGGGAATCGATTCGACACTTCGGGGTGAAGTGTCGGAGACATTGTCTGAACTCTGGCTTGTAACTTTGACATTTTCCTTCGTCGCTCTCCGCGGAGCCATGACTGCTGCTTTCTTTTTCTCTCTTCTGTGATAAACCTGCATATACATGCAGAAGTCAATCCAAATTCGAAAATGATGAGCTCTGCTTACTTATGAAAAAAGTTTTCATTATAACAAAATGAGACTCCCATATATATTTGAAACTTCTGTAATCTCCGTAATAAGTTTGTCCAATCGCAATTAACAACACATTGATTGCGTAAAAATCCGACCTACTTTATTCGTAGATTTACCCTAATCATTTATTAATGTCATCAATGTTTGGCGGCTTGCCAGTCAGCCGGAGTATGAAAAGCAAAAATTTTCCTCGGGAAATGTGCAAACCTCGATGCACGGGACCTATCTCGTTATGATTTAAATTATTCAAAATATAGCAACGTTAAAGATCTTTCTCGCTTTTCGCTGCATCGGGGATTTCCCTTTAACATTTTAAGTTTTCAATTTGCGAGACTGCGAGTACCGATTTTGATTTAAGAGATAATCGTGATTTAAATCATGATTAATTTCCTAATCATTTTACTCGCAGTATCGTGACTCGGAATTTCGAAGATAAAATTTTGGGGGATTAGTATGTCGAGTTACGAAACTGCAAGAAATCGACACTTAAGACTTAACTGGGGTTAAGAGAACTTGGATTAGGTGACTAATTAATCATACTATAAGCGCATCGTGGTTTCGTGAGTTGGAGTTTCAGACTTCATGATTTTTGAAAAGATAGCGCCGAGGCGCGAAACCCTGACAACGTCAAACCAAAAGTTAAATGTTTTTACCCTAGTTAGTGTTTCGGGCGGAAAAATAAAAACGACTTCGTCATTTCGTGACTTGAGACGTATGAACTCAAGGATTTAAAGTATCCAACTTGCGATATCCCGAAATAAAACAAAAGAGCAAACATACTTGCGAAAAATGGATCTTTTTTGAAAGTGAAAAAAGCGTTGCTATCCAGGCGACAAGGTTTCAGAGTTTTAAGATTTCGGAAGAAAAAGAAAAACAAACTTTAGACCTCAAGTATCAAAAAATTGAAAAATTGCGCGAGGTCAAAAACAAGGGCGGCTCCAACAGGGTTTGTGATAAATCTTCCACCACAGAATAGTTCTGGGCAGTCCTTTCCTTTGGGTTGTGAGAAGTTTTTTTGAACGTGCCTTTGGGGATGCGTGTCATTGTTTCACCCAACTTCTTCTCAATCTGTAGAGGAAGAGATGGGAGTTCGGCTTCTTTTCCCTTCTCAAAAGTGCTTGGTTTACTATAGTCATGCGCTCTAGTCGACATAAAATCATCACCCTTCACCATATATACATTCACGGATGCGGGGTTGTTCGAAGATGGAGAGGGTCCTTGGCTGCCCCCTTCCGTGCTTGCAGAGGCTTGTGTTAGATTTTTCCCATGTTGAAATTGATTGGTTAACACAATAGGTTGTTGCTGAATCACAAACTTTTAGGCTTCTGCAAGCCGAGGACATAGATGGGTCGGGTGGTATTCTATGCATAAGTTGCATGGATACCTCACCTTCCGTTTCTCAGTGTTGTCCCCGCTAGCATTATCGATAGGTTTTTTATCCCCCATACCCTTCTTTCATTGTTTTTTCTTTCCTTCAGGCTGTTGGGTCACCTTTGGATTAGTCGATTGCACAGTGTGTACATCCAATGTTTTGGTAGGGGGAGAAACCAAAGCAGTAGTTTGGCTGTCCTCTGAGTGTTGTATAGACAATTGCTGCAACTTCTTTGTCAATTACTCAGCGGGCTTTGTTTGTGCTGAACCAACAATACCATCAGCATGTGGTCCAACTCTCTGTCTGCTATTATCAAGTATTGAGCGTGGTGCATATGGAAAGATCTCGTATAATAACCCAGACTGAGAATAGATTAGCTCAAGTTGTTGAGCTCTCATGATGGGGTCTTCTTCAGAAAATACTCCTGACGTCATGACATCTTTGGACAACTGTGGGACCAAAGACTTAAGAAACCACTCGAGAATGAATGCTGGTGGGACTAGTACCTTAATTAAACTCTTTTTGCATCTCCATTCTCAAATGTGATTAGAGATATGGTCCACTTTTGTTTGTGAGAAATTGGTCAACAAATCAGTGCCAGCATCGTATCTCACAGGTAACTGGAAATGGTTAAGGAAATCCATCGCCAGTTCGCCGAAGGAAGAGTATCTTGAGCGATCGAGCTCAATGTACCATTTCACGACACTCCCAATGAGAGTACATTGAAATAATCACAACTGTACAGAGTCATCTTTCAACGAGTTAGATGAGCACCAAAGATGTAAGGTAGTCAAATGATCTCCTGGATCTTCGTTAGGCTTGGATTCAAACTTTGGGATGTCCGAAGGAAACTTCGTCAGCATAGGAGGCCAACGCGGATCGTGACAGATAGGGTCATTCAAAAACCTTGTCAAGTCTTGAAAATGCAAGGTTTCCAGGAAAGGTAGTTTGGGTTGTTGGTGATAACTTGGGAAAAAGGGGCCTGGAGTTTGACTGGCACCAGGTTGCTAGAAAAAGTTTGGCTGCTGGCCTGGGTTCTGGTAAAAACCATGGCCATGGCCAACATATGGATTTTGCGTGTGAGGAGACATCATCGGTTGATTTCTGAAATAGGACATAGATGGTTGGGCATGAATTACATTCGAAGGACTTTGGGAAGGATTTCTCCATGTCGGTCCCGTGGGGATAGGCATAGTGCTTTGTCCTGAGTTCCATTGATTGTGAAAATAATTACCCCAGATCGACATTCCTAACGAGGGAACAGATCCTTTCCAAGAATTCCAAGGCCCTACTATGGAAGAAGTTCCTGGGTGTGCCCTCTGTTCAGGAATAGTACCCTGCATAGGAATAGGTTGTCCGAAACTGGGGTTGCCCCCAGTTGGGAAAGTAGCTGATGAGAAGGCATTGTTACCAAACACACCGAACAAAGAAAATGGTGTCGAACCTACCGACATATTATGCGAAGGTGGTCCTTGAATCCCCGCTCCAAGTAAACTATGGCATGCAGGTTGCCCAACGGTTTGCTGATGCGAGCCATCGAGTGAAGGGAACGAAGGAGGTATATGACCTCCCCCATAAGGGAAAGCATTAAAAGGAGTAGGAGTTCCCACCATGTGTCCTTGTAGAGGAGTGTTAGAGCTCCCTTCCCCCAGACTTGAAGTCTGTGAAGTGGAGTAGGAAAGTATAGGACTTGTCCCTGAACTAGGCATCCCGTATGAGAATGGAGGGCCTGTCACACTTGGTGTGAAGGGGGTTGTGGCTACTGCCAGAGACTGGATCGAACCACTATGCGATGTAGAGGTGGTCGAGACCATGGTGGCTCAGACCGGGGATGGTGGGTTAGGAGGTGGAAACTCCCATGTGGTGACAACCATAGTGGGAATTGAAGAATTCCCAAAAGGAGTAACAAGATTTGTTTCCATTGTTGCGTGTGACACTGTCTAGCACTCGTAAGGATGAATCAGTATGATGGTGGGTGACGAAAGATCAGTGGTGGAGGTTTCAACTAGACCAAAAGCTTATGCTCCAAGGTCTAAAACGGTCGATTCCTCTAGATGTTGGTCGGGCACAATTTCTTATGACCCGGTCACTTCAAAAGACCCTTGTTGGTCTAGCTTTCTCCTTAGTGGTGGCGGGGGTGGCTCCAGTGTAACCGGTGGTAGGCCAAGAAGCCTTCATGACTGGTGGAGCTCATGATCCTCCACTATGTGAGAAGATAAAAGACACACTAGGGTAATCTAACCATTCAAAAACAACACACACTAAAAAATTCCCTATAAGATAAGACAGACAAACACTAATTTAATTGGAAGAATAGTTACAACAACCAGCACTAGAGCAACTTACCGGTGCAAGTGAAACTCGAAAACAAAATCACCCTCCAGGTATACTCTACAAAGTGTGGCCCAATGTCTATCCTAGTTATTGTGGTATACCCCCACAGTCACTTGTGTATGTCCCTAGAAAAGATAGGCAACTAGGTTGCCAGGGCACGAACAGTCACTGGGCGGGTACAGTCGAAAGTCGGGTAGACCATAATGAGCAGGGTATTGAGCAAGAAACCTATCAAGGGTATTGAAAGAAAGTGGTCCAGAAGACAACTGAGGACCTCGAATAGATTCGAGACCCACGAAGCCCCGTGGAAAATGCAATTGATGGAATCCCAAAACAAGCCCTCTATATGTGTTCTCCACTATGATTGGTCCAACTTTGGAGGGGTTATCTCCGCTACCTTTCCGCACATGAACTCATGTTTATCCCCTGTGTTAGAGGGGGGTCCCAGATAAATTTCACGATACTGGACTTGGAAACTCCATAACTCAGACTCCAATGTTTGATTTCAATGGCCTTGAAGAGTTTCCTCTCCAACCTAATCCAAGGCCCTAATCCTGAACTAGTTGGTTAACCCTACAAACATAAAAGTCTAATAAATTTTAGATTTAGCATTAATTTTATGGCTTGTATTATGTCAAGGGGTATGAAAGTGAAACTAATGATGTTTGAAAGACGAAAGTAAAAAAAGTGAACAGAAAGCTGGAAACAAAAATTTTCACTTAACGCAAATTTTCAACAACTTTTCAAAAAAAAAGAAAAATTATTTTTATTTTTCTAAGATCTTTTGAATCAACAAACTTAAAGAAGGATTTCACTCGACTAAGAGCTACTTACGATCTAATTAAACTATCAAGAGCTTAAGAAAACAAAGATTTTTCCCTAGCTACTAATGCAAAATCACACTTTTCAACCAAACAAGAAAATGAAAGAGATTTTTTTTTTATTTAAATGCTGATAAAGAAAAAAGGAAAAAAACCAACAAGTCAAAAACCAAGAAAAAATTTTTGGCCTAATCGTAGATCACAAAGACTCACTTCAAGAAATCACACACTAGCAACTTAAAAAAGGATTCTCACACTTGTCTAAAAACCCTAAAGATTTTTTTTTTAATGACAACTTTTAAATGAAAAAAGAAAGAAAAGGCTAAGATCAAACCTAATATACTGACTGCTAGGACAGAGATTCAAAAACCTAAGAGGTATAACTCTTTCCAAGGGAAAGGATGACTGCCTTACCCTCAACAAAAATTATCCTGCACAAGCATACTACTGACAATCCAACAGCAAGCGTGTGCACGTGAGTTGTGTAGAGCCAGAGGGCGTGTACACGTGTGTTGGCCTTATACAGGTCGCATGTATCTCTAAAACTCTGAAACAACTAAAAACAGACAATCCAAACCAGGAAGAGACCACTGATATTGAGAACTAAGATCTCTTGAAGTCTTAGACACTCTCTTTAACAGAAAAAGAAACCAATGTAACGAAAAAATTCGTAAAAAAAACCAATCTGAGATGAGACTGTAAACAACCAAGACTTAGAAAGAAGTCCATAAAACCCCTAAGAATGACTGATTCTGACAGGGAAGAGGATGACTGCCTCAAAATTTTTCTGGAATCTACACGCTACTGCTACTTCTTCAGCTAGCGTTTACATGCGGGCTGTAAGAAAGTAGGGCATGGGTACACACATGCAGACCTTATGCAGGTCATGTGTACCTCTGTGGGTCTCGAAAAAACATAGTCAAGCAAATAAAAAAGATAGCTGGTATGGAAAACCAGACTCTCTGCTAGCTAAGACTTTGCAGAAACTTAAAAAAATAGGAAAGAAAACCAGTCTTTTAAAACTACCCAAAAATATTCCCAAGAACCCTAGAGACTTCCCCAGTGGTCGCCAATTACATTGTGGTGGGAAATCCCCCTATGGACTAGAAAATAGGGTTATATTATGCATGTAGATATGACTGAAAGAAACCTACTTTCTACCTTCGTCCCTAGACCTAATCCCCATTTCTTTTCAGCAAATACATGGTTAGAGCAACATACCTTGTTCTGGATGTTCGATGTCGATCCTTCTTCACGCTTGATTGCTTGTTAGCATTTCTCCTCCCAAGGATGACCTGCAAACAAAAAAATCAACAAACTACACATGCATTTTACCTGCATGCTAATGGGTTAGAGATTCAAACATATATTTACTGAACTATGAAGAACTCATATAGTGGGACGCGAAAAGCATTTCTTTATTATTAACTTTAATGAATCAACTTACAATGTCAAGACTGGCCACTGCTCCACGAATCTTGATCTTGGGCTCCTCTTCAAATGTCCTCCAACTTATTTTCTTTGTATCTCTCTTTTCACAAGGATGGATAAAGGGTTGGGACAATGGGAATGTGCAATTGGGTAGAGTTTCTTTACTCTTATTCTCCTCCTCCAAATGGGACCCCTAACTCTTCTTTTATAGGCTAGAAGAAGCTAGGTATTTGGATGAACCCTCGGCCATGCATGGCTGGGAGTTTCAGTTAACTCACCCAAAGCTATGTGTTCCGTCGACAACTTTCCTTTTTTTGTGCTTTTGTCGGTCGACGCGAGCTATTTTAGGCCATCTAGCATGTACAGGTGTGTAGTAATGGAGTAGGGCACGTGGGCCCTTATAAAAGAGGTTTTTTAAAGAGTTGTTCAACAGTGTTTTGGCAAAGAAGGGATCTAAGATGTCCTGATACCAGGTAAGCATGTATGGTGCAAATTAGGGTTATAACACTCGGGATTGTTTTCATTTTTACGCAAGATTTAAAACAAAACAAAACTATGCTTGGGATAGATTTTATTTTCACACAATCTTAAAAGCTAAACAAAATTATGCTAGGAACTAGTTTCATTTTTACACAAGCTTGAACAAGAGGAAACTATGCTTGGTCCTCATTTCATTTTTACACAAGCTTGAACCAGAGGAAACTATGCTTGAGGTAGGTGGTTTCATTTTTACACAACCTTGAACCAAATTAAAAACTATGCTTGTGACTTCCCAACGCATGGTTCATGAATTCGCATGGTTGGTATTTATCCCCCAGATTAAGAAGCTAGCGGTTTAACTTCAGCATGAAGTCCAGAGGCTGAGAAAAAAATACCAACCCACACACTTTTGATCCAATAATTCTGAGACTATGTATCTGACATCTATCTTGACAAAAGCAAAGCTCAAAGCCACTCTAACCGAGCTAATAATTCCAAGCCAAATCCAACTAACTTTCTCCATGAGAGCTCCTCTCCTTTTATAAGTTGAAGAGGATAAGGTGAGGAGGTTAGGGTGATCCCAATAAATCATGAAAGTGAGTAAGATCCAAACCATTCGGAGGCCACCTCACCATAGAAGCTTCTCCTTCTAGAAGCATCGAGGAAATGCTCATTTTTCCCACGTACGAAGGCTGTCGTGACCTGGCTATAGTGCAGCCTGCAGAAACTCCACACCCTAGATATAGAGAAACTTGTGGAAACTAAGCATTTAAGCACCCTATGTATGTATCAACCTACAGAAATCCTCCAAAATAGGGTTTTTGCAAAAGAAAATAAAACGTCTTCTCTCAGGGAAAGTTCTTCTCCCTTCTTTCTTTAGGAATTCAGGCCACTGACCCCTTTGAAAGAAATAGATAGGTTTACATCATTAATGGGCATAGGGATGATGAAAATAATGTGTAACAGAGAGCCCCCCAAAGTATGAAGTTAGAATAGAGTGATAGATGAAATACTTTGTCGAGTGCGGGTAGGGAACAAGGAACACGTTGGTCGAAAACTTGTCAACAAATAAGAAAACACAGTACAATAATATATCATCACTGAGGTAGGAATTTCCATACTCAGAATACAAATGACTTAAATAATAAATGTCGACACGCGAAGATCCATGTCAAGTAAGGAAGGTCATGGCCACTAAACATACACCGTGGATCCATGCCATTATGACTCACATCTGAACATAGCCACAAAAAATACACTGTGGATCTATGTGTTAAAGACTCAAATTTGAACATAGCCATGAGACATACAATGTGGATCTATGGAATAGTACAAAATGAATATACTCCAACGCAACCCGAATCTGTGAGAAAAGGTTAAGGGTCTTCATCTCCACCGCTCTAAGTACGAATCTAACCATGCGAATACATCTATTGAAGTCGAACATGGTAGAAACCACTTGATTATCGGTCAATGATGAGAACCATTAACAAATGCGAGGGAAATCACCGTTAATGTCAATGACTCCCAAGGTACTCTAATACAATCCAACGAATGCAAATTAATGAGTTGAAGTCGAACACTCAGCGGAATCTCCCGATCAAGGGTCAATAATGAAAACCCATTGTCGAAAGAGAGGAAACCTGCCATTGAGGCATGCAGGTTCCAAAGTACCAATTGGTTTCTAAATCTGATTCTTGTATAATGAGTTGAAGTTGACAGGAAAAGACTCATCACAGGAAGGCCTTAATGTATCCTCCATCAATGACATGAAACGGGTAAAAATATTTGATGTAGATTGGAGTAACAAGTGATTCTGAACTGATTCAGGGATGACCGATGCAATAGAAGGCTTAAGGACTACAGAAAAGGCTGACGCAATAGAAGGATTTCCGGGTTGAACTTCTCTTTGAACATATTGACGACATGACAACTGTCTTGGAAACAATGACTCAACAATAGGGATCATAGACCAATTTGTAATCTTATAAAGGAGTATGATCAAGAGAAAAGTAGATTTTCCAACCTATAGACAAAGCGAGTGAAAGGGTATCAGTTTCAAAAATTAACTCTTCCATAGAATACAGGTTTATACACATTTTTTTCCCAATTTTCCCCCCACCATTTCTGGCGAGTACCTCTTTATTTTTACGCAAGCTTGAGGAGGATAACATATGCTTACAAATGAAAGCTCCTACTTTTAATGAGTCCCTTGGAGTATGTTTAACGAACCCTAGGAAGGAGTGGTTCGGTCCCATATGGGCCTTTCAATGTTTGTTTAACGAGTCCAAAGAAGGAAAACTCAGGGGTTTTTCATGTTTATAGAGTCTGAAAAACACTTAAAGAGAACTCTCTCAGTTCCTTTTTCATAAAGTAGTCTGATGAGACCGAAAAAGAGATAAACTATCGCTTAACAAATGTTTTCTTCAAATACTTTAACGAGCATGAAAAGAAAAAGGTCGCTCGACAATCTTTTCATGTTTAGAGAGTCTGAAAAGAGCTTAAAGGGAACTCCAGTGGGTTCCTTTTTCATATAACCTTTACGACTATGAAAAAGTGATAAAAGTATACTCAGTTTCATTCTCACGTATTTATGAGCATGAGAAAGAACAAAGACTAAGCTTGGTAACTTATTCTCATGTATTTACGAGCATGGAAAGAAGAAATACTAAGCTCGGGATTGTTTTCATTTTTACGCAATCTTTAAAACAAAACAAAACTATGCTTGGGATAGATTTTATTTTCACACAACCTTAAAAACTAAACAATGCTTGGAACTAGTTTTAGTTTTATACAATATTGAACAAGAGGAAACTATGCTTGGTCCTGGTTTCATTTTTACACAATCTTGAACCAGAAGAAACTATGCTTGAGGTAGGTGGTTTCATTTTTACACAATCTTGAACCAAATTAAAAAATATGCTTGCGAATTCCCAACGCATGGTTCATGAATTTGCATGGTTGGTACTTAGCCCCCAACTTAAGAAGCTAGCGGTTTAACTTCAACATGAAGTCCAGAGGTTGAGGCAAATGCCCCCCAAGCTTCGTTTCATCCAACTGCAAAGGAGAATGGAATGAAACTTCAAATACTAGATGAAGGACTTGACTCAAACAAAGAGGGGGAGGTTGTTTCATTTTTTAATGAGTTTGACACATGCGAAGAACTATGCTCATAGCCTCTATTTCATTTTTTAACGAGGTTTCTATAGAGATGCAAAAAACTATCCTCATAACTGGTTTCATTTTTTAATGAGCTTGAAATCAGAAAACCATGCTCATAGCTGGTTTCATATTTTAACGAGCTTGAAATTAGAAAACCTATGCTCAACTCTCCTCTCAATCACGACTTCCAAGAGGACAGTGCTCTAGAAGGACACCATGTCAAGGAGAAAAACTCAGTCATGGATTCCAAGAGATCTTCACTTGACGGAAGAAACACACTCTGGAAGGAACACATGTTGAGGGTCGTGATAGGGGTAAGGAGATCAAACTCTAAATACCCAATAAAATATATAACCATGTCAACTACCTGATCTAGGTCATTAGAAGCTGAAGTCATGGGAGACAATGCCACATAATTAACATGTGGTGGGGGTGATACCATCTGCATATAAGAACCATTTAGGGAGGTAATCCATTCAAGACCGATGAATGAAAGTTGATCAATAGTCATCATTCTTCCATTGTGAGGGAATGATATCACGTGAAAAAGAGTGGACACGATAACTTTCATGGAATAGACATAATATTTCCCAAGGATTAAAGAAAAATCCAAGGGGTCTTGGAATACCATGACATCAATTAAGACAATTTTCCCTCCCAAATTTACAGGAAACTGAGGAAGGGTCCTAAAGGTTGACTGGTTCTTGTGTTAAAAGCTTACAAATTCTGTGTAACCGGGGCAAGTTGAGGACAACCCAAAGCTTGCCAAACAAAAGAGGACAAAATGCTAATGGATGCACCTTCATATATCAACGTCTGAGGAACATCTTGACCAAAAACTTGCACTGTAATCTGGAAAGGAATGTGAGAGGGAAGCCGAGGTCCAGTTAGCACACCCTAATTAAAATGGATGGCCTCATTACTTGGAGGAGGTTCCACGGGAGAAGGAGGAATACATCCCGGCATGGTATATTCTGTATCAACGAGAAAAATGTGGTTAGTATCAAGTTTACTCTTGAGCGGGAGAGTAGGATCGACCGATGACGAGATCAGATCGACCACTTGGGTTGCATTCTCCAAGGGGAGAATGGGGTCGACGCTTGGAAAAGGATCGACCGCTTGGGTTTCACTCTCTAACAGGAGAGTCGGATCGATCGAGGATGGGATCAGATCGACCACTTGGGTTGCATTCTCTAGCGGGAGAGTGGGAATGATTGAGGATGGGGTCGGATTGACCACTTTGTCAACTGGTTCAACTAAGGACGTGACTAGAGTGACTACCTAATCGACCATACTGATCGACGAGGGAACCAGATTGATCATTCCATCAACTATAGGTGGATTGACTCTACTTTTCTTCTTCCCAAGGGTATCTTGACTAGTTGACAGGAGGTCATCAACATGTTGTTCAAAGGCTGATGACACAGGTTGGTGAGGGTGTGTAGACCAAGCTTCTATAACCTTGGATAGACTAGGGCAATCCTTAAGAAGATGGCTACCCTTACAAAGCGTGAAAGGGTACTTGGGTTTACGGGTTGTTTGGGTGATCTTGACATCATCAACACTCCTAGCACGATCAACAGTAACTGGTTTCTTTCCAACACATTTGACAGTGGTTGGAATTTTAGATCCTTGTTTATTTTTCTTCTTCGTATTCTTCCTTTTCTTCTTCTTCTTATTCACTGAGTTACTAGCTTCATAGATTTTACTTGACGAAGAAGATGAAATGGAAGAAGACCTTGCAAGTGGAGAAGGTGAAGAATATCTTACTGGTGAAGAAGGTGAAGGATCAACATGAGGT
Organism: Picea engelmannii; assembly: GCA_009831015.1. Lineage (NCBI taxonomy): Eukaryota > Viridiplantae > Streptophyta > Pinopsida > Pinales > Pinaceae > Picea > Picea engelmannii. Next base: position 49,208 of record ML836073.1, read on the forward strand.
TTATGTTCTTGGGGGAAGTGCTTACAACTAAAGCACTAACTGCATTTGGGATTACTTGAGTGGAAAAAAACCATACTAGTAATCCAATTGTGAGACCTAGAAGGCTCAAAGTAGCGATGTGAGGTGGACCAATGTTTCTGTAAGAAGGAAAAAAAAAGGTTCCCCTGGAGCAGGGGTTCCTTCATTAGTCATTTCGGGAAATGACGCCATGAAAAAAAATATCCAATCTAGAGTACACTAGGGAAAACAAACAACACACACTAAAAATCTAGTAAAAAACCTAGCAAACAAAACCTTCTCACAATGAGCACACTAGTTGGTGATGAAATTCAACGTCGTGGGAACAAAGTAAGAAGGGGATAATATAGAGTGGGTGGAAAATTTACATTGATGACCTGCTTAATGGACTTACACCCTGGTGCAAGCTCCCACACATAATTGTGGGTATACCCTCCAAGGAGGCCGAGTGAGTTTGGCCAATGTCGATTCTAGGTACCGTGAAGACTTGCCCCTCCATAGTCACCTTGTGTAAAGACCCTAAAGAGAAAGTCCACTAAGGTTACCAATTATTATAGTGATGCCTGGGGAAATAGTCGACAGTCCGATCCATGCGCAAAGGCAGGGTATCTAGCCCGAAATCAACTTGAAAGGCTTCCACTCAGCATTGTGGGTATACCTTCAAGCGACCCTCATAATACATGCAATATCTACACCAAGACCAACAAAGCAGGGTGAGTAACTCTGCCAGTCTCAATGCGACCTCGTGATTGACCCTTGTGTGAGAAGGGCTTCCCAGGATAAAATGTAATAAGTGGATTTATCACTCCCTAACTCAAGATTCTATGTTTGTTTGTAGCTTTGGAAAGTTATCTTTCACACCTATTCCAAAGCCCTACAACTAATCTAATGTAGGTTTGCTACTAGAAAATACAAAAATATCTAAAATCAATTTTCTAAGCGCTTTATTTTATGGATGTTGTTACTCAAAAGGAAAACTGGCATGGACAATATGGTTTTTTGATCAACTTGAAAGTTATACAAATATATGAAGATGCAATCTTTTCATTTCAATGAAAGCTATGCTACGAGAAGGAGAAAACATTTATCATTCCCATATGCACAATGTCCCAAAATTTACTAAACTCACCAATATCAAGATTTTCAAGAAATAA
>ML836073.1:50479-60982 GCA_009831015.1 Picea engelmannii
AAAGTTATACAAATATATGAAGATGCAATCTTTTCATTTCAATGAAAGCTATGCTACGAGAAGGAGAAAACATTTATCATTCCCATATGCACAATGTCCCAAAATTTACTAAACTCACCAATATCAAGATTTTCAAGAAATAATACAAATAGACTATACACCAATACACGATTCACGCCCCCCCCCCCAGCCATGAGGGGGGGAACTTTTAAGAATTTAAGACCAAAAATCATGCAATTTCACTACTTCAAATGCAAATATGCCCCCCAATCTAATGCAAAAAAAGAAATAAGATTTTTGTTTCAAAGATAGCTAAAAGCAATAGAAAATCACTTAAAAAAAAAACAACCCAAACAAAGTTTCTCTTTTACCGCGAGTTATTCAGAAAAAAGAAGTGTTATTTTCACTAAAAAATTCTAAAGAAAAACAAGGCTTTGTAACTGAAAGACACTCAAAGGAAGATATCAAATATTTTAAAATAAAGCAATGCAAAGATGGCTAAAAGAGACTCAAAAAATATCAAGTAGACTATAAACAAATCATAATCAAACCCAAAAATTCACCCCAAAACCAAATCCAAGGTCTGGGTAAGGAAAACCATCAAAAATCAAGAATTTCACAATTTCCGCAGGCTGGAAGACTAGCACAGTGCGAAAATCACTGATTTCCACGAGCCAGATATGGGTAGGGCGCGATGTTTCTGCACTGGTCAAAATAGTTAGGGAAAATCCTAAGTCACCGCACTGTCCGTCAAAGAAGGGTGCGGAAATCAAACAAAAATGGAAAAAATTAAAAATTGAGAAGGTTTTCCAGTGATGTTTAACAATCAGAGAGTCAAGCTGGATCTTCCAGTGACTCAGAAAATAGAACCAAGCAATCAAAGAAAGAAAACAAGGAAAACTAAGAAAACATTCATTTTCCTAGTGGAGTCACCAATTTTGTTGTCGTGTAAATCGGTGAATGCGGACATAGACTAATCCCCTTAGATCCACCTATATCTAGAACAAAACACGACAGGACATGGCACTTTCCCTAGTCTCTAATCATCAAATTTACTACCGAACAAAAGATGACAAGCATACCATTAAATGTTGCTTCCTTATGTCTTTGTTGTTCCTATTTCACTCCAGTTCTCTTATGATACTGTTCCTGTAGTGAGACACAAACCAACCAAAGTGAAAGTAGAGAGAGTATATTCAATGACAACCTATGCATATGATCAAGGAATTATGAAATCAAATAAAGATAATTCCATGGGAAAGAAACATGCCACTTTTTTATATTGATAATATGAAGAGAGATTACAACCAGATGCCTTGATGTCATAAGGTTCCTTCCAATTGTTCCTTTCTTCCCACACACTTTTGATCCAAGAATTCCGAGACTATGGATCTGACATATATCTTGACAAAAGCAAAGCTCAAACTCACTCTAACCAAGCTAATAATTCCAAGCCAAATCCAACTAACTTTCTCCATGAGAGCTCCTCTCCTTTTATAAGTTGAATAGGATAAGGTGAGGAGGTTATGATGATCCCACTAAATCATGAAAGCGAGTAAGATCCAAACCATTCTGAGGCCACCTCACCATATAATCTTATCCTTCTACAAGCATTGATAAAATGCTCATTTTTCCCATGTACGAAGGCTGCCACGACCTGGCTATAGTGCACCCTGCAGAAACTCTGCACCCTAGATATAGAGAAACCTGCGGAAACTAGGAATTTCCATACCCTGTGTATATAAAAACCTACGAAAATCCTCCAAAATAGGGTTTTTACAAAGGAAAATAAAACTTATTCTCTCAGGGAAAGTTCTTCTCCCTCCTTTTTTTAGGAATTCAGGCCACTGACCCCTTTGAAGGAAACAAATAGGTTTACATCATTAACGGGCACAGGGATGATGAAAATAATGTGTAACATACAATTTCCACCACATTCATGTAGACAGGTCAAAAGCTACATGGTAGCCCAAAGATTATTGTAAGTGACAAAGATCCCATCTTCACTGGACATTTTTGGACATAATTATTTTCTTGTTTGGGTAATCAATTGGATCATAGCTCATCCTATCATCCTCAATCTAATGGACAAACTGAGATAGTGAACAAATGTATGGAAGGCTACCTTCATTGCCTTGTCTCTGATAAACAAACACAATTGTTCAAATGGTTACCCTTGGAAGAATGGTGGTATAACACTTTCTTTAATACTGCAGCAAAAATGACACCATTTATGACACTCTATGGATACCACCCTCCTTCCATCACTTCTTCTCTAAAATAAAATTCTAAGGTTCAAGCCCTGGAATATCACATCGAGCATCAACAACAAATTCTCCAAATCTTAAAGGACAACTTGACCATGGAAAAGAATCAGATGAAACAACAAGTAGATCAACATCATAGTGAAAAAAGTTTTGAAGTAGGGGATTGGGTGTTTTTAAGACTACAACCATACAAACAGATGTCCCTCAAGCAAGACAAGAAGGATAATAAATTATCACCAAAGTACTATGGCCCTTATAATGTGTTGCAAAAGATTGGTACTATGGCATACAATTTGGAGTTTCCTGCATCTTCAGGAGTACACCCAGTTTTCCATGTTTCATGCTTAAAGAAGGTTATAGGCGACAAGATCCTAGTTCAAACTATATTTCCAAAACTTGATGAGGAAGGAAAAATCATATTGGATCTTGAAGCCATCACTGACACAAGAATTCACCAGCTGAGGAATAGATCCATTTCAGAGTATCTCATTAAATGGAGGAAACTACCGGCTGAAGATTCCACTTGGGAAGATGAGTCTTTTATACAAAAGCATCCAGAGTTACTCAAGCGTTGCAGACAACACTTGTCTCAAGGGGAGGGGCATGTTAAGCCCTAATATTGTCTCATTACCCCTTAATTGGGGCATATTACATTAGTAATATTATTTTATTTATGTCGACTTTATTCCATTAGTTGTAATTATACCTCCTATCCTCCTATATATACCAAGGAGACATTTTCATTTGGAATCATATTGTACTTGAACATTTATGTGGGGTAAAAGGAGGTTTCCCCCTTGAAGAGGCTTATTATATGAAATTATCTCTTCTTCAAGGCGTTGAGTACTTATTCTGAGGTTTTTCTATGCTATATTGATATTTGGTTCTTAACACAACAAGCATGTGTACGCGGGCTGTAGTGGTGCAGGGCACATACATATTCAAGAAAATGGTTTTTTAGAAGAGATGTTCAATGATGGCTTGGAAAAGATAGCAAGTACGATGAACTAATTCCAAGTATGCATGTCTGGTGCAATTTAGGGTTATAACAGAAACAAAATTTTCACTTATCTTACCTTTAACAGAGCACAAAGCTTCTAGATCTTACCTCTTTTTGAAAAACAAATTCACGGATCTTACCTCTTTTTCTTCAAATCTGATTCCTTTCTTAGCATAGAGCTTCTAAATCAAGTAGAATACTTCACACTTAAAGCAACAGATCTACACACAGAGATTTCTTTCTTTTCCTCAGTTCCAAGCAATCACAGTTTTAGGTCTCGGCAACAAAACCATTTTTTGGCACAGGGGCAAACCCAGTGTTCAACTCTTCAACAATGCACCAACAAAACCCTAAATACTGGCCCTTTCGGAAACACCTACGAAGCAGATGAAGTCTCATCCGATGTAGAGGTAGGGGTGGTTGCAAAACTCAAATGTATGCAAACTAGCTGGGACACAGATCTGTGATTACAACACCTTAACAGAGCTGTGATTACAACACCTTAACATAGCACTTAACAATTGTCATTCATTAGTACTTATCCTTTGTCCACAACACAGATAAACCCTAATTACAGTGCAGTGCAATACTAAAAAAGATTCAACAAATTCAACCACTAAGCACATCAAAATATATCAGATATGGTACTTATTTACATCACCAAGAACTAAGATATCATATCACATACATCTAAACATACATTACTACATTAAGAATTTAATTATATGAGAAATAAAACAACCATAATGCACAAAGAAACCATAACACAGGATATACGTGGTTCACCCCCATCCCGGGGCTACATCCACCAACTCTTCGTCTTCTTTATTATCTTCTGTCAATCTCCTTACATGCACAAAGCCTCAGAACCCACTCCGCATAGGACATGATATCTGTGCGTAATCCACTAGATCCTCCTTCCTCGAGATAGGTTACAACACAAAGCTTTTACATATTCTCTTACAGTCACTTTCACTTAGCCTTGCAAGTTCTTAACACATAACATGCACAAATCATTTACAACTATCACTTGCACTTAGCACAACATCACACATATGTACACATTGTCTCTTCTTGCATCGCCTAGACATCTATTTATACATTACAAAAGGGCCTAGACATGGGTAAACCCATGGGACAACATCCCCATACCCATTACATAATCCCAAAACCCAAAAATCCCTAAAAGGGGGCTGAGATCCCCCGATCTCTGCTTCGACTTGCGCTCCACCTTCGACAGCCTGTCGAAGTCCCAAAATAGGTCAAATCTGAACAAGGATCTCCAAAACTTGGTCAAGGGATAACATAGGCTATAAAGGCCTTTTTAACATTACTCATGAATTCCAAAACCCTAGATATACAAAAACCTATCCCTAGGAGATGAAACACCAAAAGTTATGTGGGCCCCGATGGGTAAGTTGGTACCTCAACTTCTCAGGGTCGTAACGTTTGCATACGACCTTTGTTTTAGGCATGTGATAGCTTGTTGGAAAGGTATTCTCAAGAACTACACATTATGCTATCAATATCTAATTCTGTTTATAGTTTGACAGTGACAAGCCAAAAAAACATTATTTAGGGCCCCAAAACGGCCCTGGAAGTACAAAAAGATGTGTTGACATGAAAAATTCCAAAATAAGCCAGTTGGATTAGGTGGGTAGCCACCAATATCCACCTAGAAGATGTTTAGGGATTCAGAGAGCCTCGAAAGTGTAGAACACACAATTACAAATAAGTACAGAAGAACGCGTTGAACTAAAAATTATCAAGAGGAGCCAGTTGGAATAGGTGGGTGGCCACCAATATCCACCTGGATCAGTCCTCCACCCTTAGGAAGTAATGGTATCCATTGTGTTGAGTTCCCCCATCAGGTGAGGAATTTTTTTATGAATTTGGCCCTAGGTGACTTTCCTTGGTGTAGGAGTTTCTCTACCTTGACAACCCAATAAAGTTGGATCCTCTGCTGGTGAGTGCCCTTGACCTGTGTGTCCACTATCTGATTAGTGGATGCATGTTCCATGCAGTCAGGGTTGAGATTTATTGGTGCCAACTGTTCTACAATATCTGAGGTGTCCAATAATGGTGGAAAATATGAAGGAGGTCTACATTGAACATTGGGTGCAAGCCAAGGAAGGGTGGAGTGTTGAGCTCAAAAGCATTACTACCCACAACCTTGATGATAGTGTAAGGCCCATAGTGAAGTGGGAAGAGATTTTGATGGGGCCCTATAAGGCGCTCTTTTTGTAAATGTAACCGGACCTTGTCTCCCACCTGAAAAAGGTGCGGTACCCTGTGTTGATCATGGCGTTACCTATACTTGGCATTGGATTTCTGCAAAATCTCATGGACCTCTTGGTGGATGTGTTGAATTTTCTCAATGAATCTAGTGGCTTTGTTAGCCTCATAATGAACATGGGAAGATTCTTTTTGTGTGGTTGCAAGAGGTAGTGCAACATCAATGGGACCCAATGGTTGGAATCCCAACCCCACCTGAAATGGGTTATGGTCAGTGGAGCTATGAAGATCCTTGTTGTAGTTGTGTTGAACATAGGGAAGACTCTCATCCCATGTACGTGGATGCTTAGAGTTGTACATGCACAGGATGTGCACAATCATCCCATTGATGACCTATGTTTGGTCGTCGGTTTGGGGGTGGAAAGTAGGGGATTTAATGAGCTTGGTGTCCAATAGTGACCAGAGATTCAACCAAAATGTGTTGAGGAACCTATTGTCCCAATCTGAGGTGATGGTCTGTGGTAACCCAAAATGGACCCACACCTATTCGAAGAAGAGCTTGGCAATATATGTTGTTGTGATACTCTTATTGTAGGTTGTGATAATGGCCATCTTTGAAAATCGATCAACCACCACAAATACACAATCATTGTCATGCTTGGTGGATGGAAGGCCAGACATGTAATCCACTGAGATGGATTCCCAAGGCCTCTCGAGAGTAGGAAGAGGGGTGTATAAGCCTTGCTTCTTGATGGATGGCTTGGCAATGGCACAATTAGTGCAAGATCTGATATAATTGCTGACGTCTTGTTGAAGTTTTGGTCAATAATTTTTTTTTTGTAGAACGACCATAGTTTTCTCCATGCCAAAATTTCCCGCCATCAGATTGTAGTGAGCCTCCCAAATCATCTTTGCATGCTCGCTTGTGGTAACATAGAGGTGGCCCAGATGGCATAAAAATTCATCCTGGATGTGAAAATCAATGACATTCTCTCCTATACCCAAGAGCTAATAGCTAGTGGCGAATTTAGGGTCACACTGATAAAGTTGGGAGTACTCAGATGCCGCATGCCCACAAGAATGGCGCATTGTGGTGAGTGAAGCAACGAGAGGGTGATTGAGGCAGTCAACAACACGATTTGTGCTCCCTATCTTATACTTGATTTTGACATGGAACTATTGTAGGTATGTGGACCAATTTTGATGGCGGTCGTTCTGCAACTTCCCCTATGTCTGTATGAAATGCAGAGGCTTGTTATAAGCATGGATGATTGTCTCCTTTCCCATAATGTAATTCTTCCATTGATGACATGCTTGCACAATGGAATCAATTTCTTTGTCATAGGTGGGGTATTCCTGGACAGTATCTGAGAGTGTCTTACTATGGTATGCTATTGGATGACCATGTTGAGTGAGGATTGCGCCTACAACATAGTTTAAGGCATCGGTCTCAATCTCGAATGGTTGTTGCAGATTAGTTAAGGAGAATAATGGAGCTGAGAAAAAGTGATGCTTCATATCATCAAATGATTGTTGTTGTTCCTTCCCCCATGAAAACGTTTCCTTTCCACCACCCTTGTTTACTTGGATGAGGGCCATGCAATATGAGAGAATCCCAACAAGAACCTTCATTAGAAGTTGGCAAGTCCCAAGAAGCTCATAATCTTGGTTAATGTGGTCGGGGATGGCTAGTCATGAATGACTTGTATATTAGTTGGATCCACATGTACCCCATGCTAATCAACAATGCATACCAATTATTGGACCCTATTCATGTCAAAGGATCATTTTTCCAAGTTGGTATATAGCTTGTGCTGCCGCAGAGTGCCCAAAACTTATTGAATATGTTGCATGTGCTCCTCCCAAGTTCTATTGAAGATGAGGATGTCATCCAGATATACCACCACAAAAGAGGTTGTGAAGGGTCTCAATACATCATCCATCAATCTCATGAAAGTTGTTGGTGCATTTGTTAAGCCAAAGGGCATGACCATCCATTCAAAGATACCTTCTTTAGATTTGAAATTTGTCTTCCATACATCAGTTGGTTTGATTGGAACCTGGTGGTAGCCAGACTTTAGGTCAATATTGTTGAATAAATTTCCCCCTTTGATTTGGTCAATAAGGTCATCAATCCATGGAATTGGGTATCGGTTCCTGACTCTAATTTTGTTTAATGCTATGTAATCAATGCAGAGCCACTAGGTCTCGTCTTTCTTCTTCACCAACACAATAGGGGTTCTGCAAGGGGAGGAGCTGGGTTGGATGTGCCCCTTTTGAAACAGCTCTTAGATCTGGTTCTTGATTTCATTATTTTCCATCAGTGAGCGATGATAGACTGGTCCATTAGGCAATGGTGCACCAGGGGTTAGATCAATTGGATGCTTGAATTGGTAGTGCATCGGTACCCCAGTGGGTGAGGAGAAGATGTCTATGTATTCTTCCACGATCTCATTCACTTGATTCTGCTACAAAGAGAGGCTTTGTGTAGAGGTCATAGATGTGGCAATGACCGTATTCTCACTGTGAGCACAAATCACAAATAAGACGAACTTCACAGTCTATGAAATGACCTTACTGCATTGCTTAGCAGAGATTAAAGAAATAGCGGTAGGCGGTGCTACCTCTGGTATCCTGTACAATTGTCTACCCAAAGTAATAATAAAACTGCGAGGTCTAGACTCATACACAACATGTCGCTTCCACAAATATGGATGGCCTGAAAGAACATCAGAAAATTCAAGGGGAGAAATATCACACAATACCTTGTCTTTGAAGGGCTTGATGTTGTAGTGAAGATGACATTGTTGGTTAATGCAGAGATCGCATCCTTGGTAAAGCCAACCGATAGTGTAGGGATGCGGGTGCGGTGTTATCATTAGGTCCAAACACTTGATGACCTCTGGTGAAATTAGGTTCTTCTGACTGCCACTATCGACAATGAAATGTAGAAGAGTCCCCTTTACTGACATTTGTGAGTGAAAGAGGCATTCCCCTTACTCTAGTTATTTTGGTTTGCTTGGTTGGAATTTGGTGGTAGCGACAATGGCACTGGGTTCGACATCGATGATCTGCTTCCCACTTTCTAGATTTGATTCAGAGTGAGAATCTATGTCTGACTCAGAAGCTTTCAGGTCAGCCACTAGTGACTGCTTGGAGCGACATTCTTTGGTGTTGTGCCAAGGGATTTTATGGTATTCACACCATTTTCCCGTGTCCTTCTTCGACTTCTCATTTCCCTTCTTGGATTTTGGCTTGGGCTAGTTGTCCTGAGAGAGGTCATATTTTACCTATCCCTTGTTTTTTGGTTTGGGTTCACCTTTGCACTGCTTCAGTTGTGAGGAGTTTGCAGACCCAAAATCTTGCCTCTTCTTGTTAAATTTTTAATCGATCTTGACAACATATATAAAAGTTGCACCTAATGATGTGATGTCTAGAAACTCCATTTCTTTTTGAATGTATCTATGTAGACAATCGTGGTATTTGAGTACCATAAGTCGTTCAGTGTCTTTGATACGCAATTTGGTGCACAGAGTATGGAAAATATTGGTGAAATCTGGTACTATTTGTTCCCTTTCCTAACGCAGAGTGGTCCATCTTGTGTACTGGTCCTCGTATATTCCAATAGGGTAGTATTGTTCTTTAATGAAATCCCTGCAGGAATCCCATGTGGGGGTGACCAAAAATATTGTAGATTCCTCTATGGATCTTTGCTCAGAGTAAGTATCCCACCAGTCCTTAACATGTTGGACAACCTTGAGGAGTGAAAAAGTAATATTTTCCCTGTCGAAAAAATTATGGACCGAAAAATAACCTTCGAGCAGATTCAACTATTTATTTACAACATCCACATCTATCAGTCCTTCAAATAATGAAATATCAAAATTCACTTGTACCTTAAAGGGGGTTGCATGGTCGCTTGATGAAGATGTGTCTCTTGTGGGCAACCACTAAAGGATCTGTGCAAAGTTGCCCATCATTTCATTCCTTTTCTACGCAAGGGCTTCCTAAAGAAACTTTTTAAAAGGATCTCTTGCTCCATGATATTTATTCTTATATCCCATGGGTTTTTATTGGGCTTGTCGTGCCCGATCTTGCAAAGGCTCGACTGGTTCGAGTCCCAACTTCTTGTACCCAAATATTGTCGGGGACATGCATGAAGAAAAATAAATGAAAAGCAGACCGCTCTGATGCCATTGATTTGGATTTATGAGAGGAATGAAATGGATATCAGACTGAATACAATAACACAAAGACATGGAGAACAACAACATATATCCAGTGAACAATAACTTCTATTGAATAAATAAAATAGGCTAAAACTGTAAAATTGCAGAACTGAAAATAACTTGCTCGAATGGTGTTAGCTATCTATGATAAGAGATGTGGCTACTATGTGCATTCTTCTGAGCATAATGATTACAATGAGGCTCCAAATTCCCTTTTAACATTACTCATGAATACCAAAACCATATAAATCCAAAAACCTAACCCTGGGAGATGAAACACCAAAAGTTATGTGGGCCACGATGGGTAAGTTGGTACCTCAAGTTCTTGGGGTCGTAACTTTTGCATACGACCTTTGTTTTAGGTGAGTGATAGCCCATTGGAAAGGTATTCTCGAGAAATACACATTGTGTTGTAAAAATCTGACTCCATCTACAGTTTGACCGTGGAAAGCCAAAAAATCACTGTTTAGGGCCCCAAAACGGCCATGGAAGTACAAAAGGATGTGCTGACATGAAAACTTCCAAACTAATCCAGTTGGATTAGGTGGGAGGCCACCAGTCTCCACCTAGAATATGTGTAGGTTTTTAGACATCCCCGGAAGTGTAGAACCCACAATTATAAAGAAGTAAAAAATAACGTACTGAACTAAAAACTATCAAGAGGAGCCAGTTGGAATAGATGGGTGGCCATCAATATCCACCCAGATCAATATATATATATATATATATATATATATATATATATATATATATATATATATATATATATATA
>ML836073.1:61082-71636 GCA_009831015.1 Picea engelmannii
CAACATCATAGTGAAAAAAGTTTTGAAGTAGGGGATTGGGTGTTTTTAAGACTACAACCATACAAACAGATGTCCCTCAAGCAAGACAAGAAGGATAATAAATTATCACCAAAGTACTATGGCCCTTATAATGTGTTGCAAAAGATTGGTACTATGGCATACAATTTGGAGTTTCCTGCATCTTCAGGAGTACACCCAGTTTTCCATGTTTCATGCTTAAAGAAGGTTATAGGCGACAAGATCCTAGTTCAAACTATATTTCCAAAACTTGATGAGGAAGGAAAAATCATATTGGATCTTGAAGCCATCACTGACACAAGAATTCACCAGCTGAGGAATAGATCCATTTCAGAGTATCTCATTAAATGGAGGAAACTACCGGCTGAAGATTCCACTTGGGAAGATGAGTCTTTTATACAAAAGCATCCAGAGTTACTCAAGCGTTGCAGACAACACTTGTCTCAAGGGGAGGGGCATGTTAAGCCCTAATATTGTCTCATTACCCCTTAATTGGGGCATATTACATTAGTAATATTATTTTATTTATGTCGACTTTATTCCATTAGTTGTAATTATACCTCCTATCCTCCTATATATACCAAGGAGACATTTTCATTTGGAATCATATTGTACTTGAACATTTATGTGGGGTAAAAGGAGGTTTCCCCCTTGAAGAGGCTTATTATATGAAATTATCTCTTCTTCAAGGCGTTGAGTACTTATTCTGAGGTTTTTCTATGCTATATTGATATTTGGTTCTTAACACAACAAGCATGTGTACGCGGGCTGTAGTGGTGCAGGGCACATACATATTCAAGAAAATGGTTTTTTAGAAGAGATGTTCAATGATGGCTTGGAAAAGATAGCAAGTACGATGAACTAATTCCAAGTATGCATGTCTGGTGCAATTTAGGGTTATAACAGAAACAAAATTTTCACTTATCTTACCTTTAACAGAGCACAAAGCTTCTAGATCTTACCTCTTTTTGAAAAACAAATTCACGGATCTTACCTCTTTTTCTTCAAATCTGATTCCTTTCTTAGCATAGAGCTTCTAAATCAAGTAGAATACTTCACACTTAAAGCAACAGATCTACACACAGAGATTTCTTTCTTTTCCTCAGTTCCAAGCAATCACAGTTTTAGGTCTCGGCAACAAAACCATTTTTTGGCACAGGGGCAAACCCAGTGTTCAACTCTTCAACAATGCACCAACAAAACCCTAAATACTGGCCCTTTCGGAAACACCTACGAAGCAGATGAAGTCTCATCCGATGTAGAGGTAGGGGTGGTTGCAAAACTCAAATGTATGCAAACTAGCTGGGACACAGATCTGTGATTACAACACCTTAACAGAGCTGTGATTACAACACCTTAACATAGCACTTAACAATTGTCATTCATTAGTACTTATCCTTTGTCCACAACACAGATAAACCCTAATTACAGTGCAGTGCAATACTAAAAAAGATTCAACAAATTCAACCACTAAGCACATCAAAATATATCAGATATGGTACTTATTTACATCACCAAGAACTAAGATATCATATCACATACATCTAAACATACATTACTACATTAAGAATTTAATTATATGAGAAATAAAACAACCATAATGCACAAAGAAACCATAACACAGGATATACGTGGTTCACCCCCATCCCGGGGCTACATCCACCAACTCTTCGTCTTCTTTATTATCTTCTGTCAATCTCCTTACATGCACAAAGCCTCAGAACCCACTCCGCATAGGACATGATATCTGTGCGTAATCCACTAGATCCTCCTTCCTCGAGATAGGTTACAACACAAAGCTTTTACATATTCTCTTACAGTCACTTTCACTTAGCCTTGCAAGTTCTTAACACATAACATGCACAAATCATTTACAACTATCACTTGCACTTAGCACAACATCACACATATGTACACATTGTCTCTTCTTGCATCGCCTAGACATCTATTTATACATTACAAAAGGGCCTAGACATGGGTAAACCCATGGGACAACATCCCCATACCCATTACATAATCCCAAAACCCAAAAATCCCTAAAAGGGGGCTGAGATCCCCCGATCTCTGCTTCGACTTGCGCTCCACCTTCGACAGCCTGTCGAAGTCCCAAAATAGGTCAAATCTGAACAAGGATCTCCAAAACTTGGTCAAGGGATAACATAGGCTATAAAGGCCTTTTTAACATTACTCATGAATTCCAAAACCCTAGATATACAAAAACCTATCCCTAGGAGATGAAACACCAAAAGTTATGTGGGCCCCGATGGGTAAGTTGGTACCTCAACTTCTCAGGGTCGTAACGTTTGCATACGACCTTTGTTTTAGGCATGTGATAGCTTGTTGGAAAGGTATTCTCAAGAACTACACATTATGCTATCAATATCTAATTCTGTTTATAGTTTGACAGTGACAAGCCAAAAAAACATTATTTAGGGCCCCAAAACGGCCCTGGAAGTACAAAAAGATGTGTTGACATGAAAAATTCCAAAATAAGCCAGTTGGATTAGGTGGGTAGCCACCAATATCCACCTAGAAGATGTTTAGGGATTCAGAGAGCCTCGAAAGTGTAGAACACACAATTACAAATAAGTACAGAAGAACGCGTTGAACTAAAAATTATCAAGAGGAGCCAGTTGGAATAGGTGGGTGGCCACCAATATCCACCTGGATCAGTCCTCCACCCTTAGGAAGTAATGGTATCCATTGTGTTGAGTTCCCCCATCAGGTGAGGAATTTTTTTATGAATTTGGCCCTAGGTGACTTTCCTTGGTGTAGGAGTTTCTCTACCTTGACAACCCAATAAAGTTGGATCCTCTGCTGGTGAGTGCCCTTGACCTGTGTGTCCACTATCTGATTAGTGGATGCATGTTCCATGCAGTCAGGGTTGAGATTTATTGGTGCCAACTGTTCTACAATATCTGAGGTGTCCAATAATGGTGGAAAATATGAAGGAGGTCTACATTGAACATTGGGTGCAAGCCAAGGAAGGGTGGAGTGTTGAGCTCAAAAGCATTACTACCCACAACCTTGATGATAGTGTAAGGCCCATAGTGAAGTGGGAAGAGATTTTGATGGGGCCCTATAAGGCGCTCTTTTTGTAAATGTAACCGGACCTTGTCTCCCACCTGAAAAAGGTGCGGTACCCTGTGTTGATCATGGCGTTACCTATACTTGGCATTGGATTTCTGCAAAATCTCATGGACCTCTTGGTGGATGTGTTGAATTTTCTCAATGAATCTAGTGGCTTTGTTAGCCTCATAATGAACATGGGAAGATTCTTTTTGTGTGGTTGCAAGAGGTAGTGCAACATCAATGGGACCCAATGGTTGGAATCCCAACCCCACCTGAAATGGGTTATGGTCAGTGGAGCTATGAAGATCCTTGTTGTAGTTGTGTTGAACATAGGGAAGACTCTCATCCCATGTACGTGGATGCTTAGAGTTGTACATGCACAGGATGTGCACAATCATCCCATTGATGACCTATGTTTGGTCGTCGGTTTGGGGGTGGAAAGTAGGGGATTTAATGAGCTTGGTGTCCAATAGTGACCAGAGATTCAACCAAAATGTGTTGAGGAACCTATTGTCCCAATCTGAGGTGATGGTCTGTGGTAACCCAAAATGGACCCACACCTATTCGAAGAAGAGCTTGGCAATATATGTTGTTGTGATACTCTTATTGTAGGTTGTGATAATGGCCATCTTTGAAAATCGATCAACCACCACAAATACACAATCATTGTCATGCTTGGTGGATGGAAGGCCAGACATGTAATCCACTGAGATGGATTCCCAAGGCCTCTCGAGAGTAGGAAGAGGGGTGTATAAGCCTTGCTTCTTGATGGATGGCTTGGCAATGGCACAATTAGTGCAAGATCTGATATAATTGCTGACGTCTTGTTGAAGTTTTGGTCAATAATTTTTTTTTTGTAGAACGACCATAGTTTTCTCCATGCCAAAATTTCCCGCCATCAGATTGTAGTGAGCCTCCCAAATCATCTTTGCATGCTCGCTTGTGGTAACATAGAGGTGGCCCAGATGGCATAAAAATTCATCCTGGATGTGAAAATCAATGACATTCTCTCCTATACCCAAGAGCTAATAGCTAGTGGCGAATTTAGGGTCACACTGATAAAGTTGGGAGTACTCAGATGCCGCATGCCCACAAGAATGGCGCATTGTGGTGAGTGAAGCAACGAGAGGGTGATTGAGGCAGTCAACAACACGATTTGTGCTCCCTATCTTATACTTGATTTTGACATGGAACTATTGTAGGTATGTGGACCAATTTTGATGGCGGTCGTTCTGCAACTTCCCCTATGTCTGTATGAAATGCAGAGGCTTGTTATAAGCATGGATGATTGTCTCCTTTCCCATAATGTAATTCTTCCATTGATGACATGCTTGCACAATGGAATCAATTTCTTTGTCATAGGTGGGGTATTCCTGGACAGTATCTGAGAGTGTCTTACTATGGTATGCTATTGGATGACCATGTTGAGTGAGGATTGCGCCTACAACATAGTTTAAGGCATCGGTCTCAATCTCGAATGGTTGTTGCAGATTAGTTAAGGAGAATAATGGAGCTGAGAAAAAGTGATGCTTCATATCATCAAATGATTGTTGTTGTTCCTTCCCCCATGAAAACGTTTCCTTTCCACCACCCTTGTTTACTTGGATGAGGGCCATGCAATATGAGAGAATCCCAACAAGAACCTTCATTAGAAGTTGGCAAGTCCCAAGAAGCTCATAATCTTGGTTAATGTGGTCGGGGATGGCTAGTCATGAATGACTTGTATATTAGTTGGATCCACATGTACCCCATGCTAATCAACAATGCATACCAATTATTGGACCCTATTCATGTCAAAGGATCATTTTTCCAAGTTGGTATATAGCTTGTGCTGCCGCAGAGTGCCCAAAACTTATTGAATATGTTGCATGTGCTCCTCCCAAGTTCTATTGAAGATGAGGATGTCATCCAGATATACCACCACAAAAGAGGTTGTGAAGGGTCTCAATACATCATCCATCAATCTCATGAAAGTTGTTGGTGCATTTGTTAAGCCAAAGGGCATGACCATCCATTCAAAGATACCTTCTTTAGATTTGAAATTTGTCTTCCATACATCAGTTGGTTTGATTGGAACCTGGTGGTAGCCAGACTTTAGGTCAATATTGTTGAATAAATTTCCCCCTTTGATTTGGTCAATAAGGTCATCAATCCATGGAATTGGGTATCGGTTCCTGACTCTAATTTTGTTTAATGCTATGTAATCAATGCAGAGCCACTAGGTCTCGTCTTTCTTCTTCACCAACACAATAGGGGTTCTGCAAGGGGAGGAGCTGGGTTGGATGTGCCCCTTTTGAAACAGCTCTTAGATCTGGTTCTTGATTTCATTATTTTCCATCAGTGAGCGATGATAGACTGGTCCATTAGGCAATGGTGCACCAGGGGTTAGATCAATTGGATGCTTGAATTGGTAGTGCATCGGTACCCCAGTGGGTGAGGAGAAGATGTCTATGTATTCTTCCACGATCTCATTCACTTGATTCTGCTACAAAGAGAGGCTTTGTGTAGAGGTCATAGATGTGGCAATGACCGTATTCTCACTGTGAGCACAAATCACAAATAAGACGAACTTCACAGTCTATGAAATGACCTTACTGCATTGCTTAGCAGAGATTAAAGAAATAGCGGTAGGCGGTGCTACCTCTGGTATCCTGTACAATTGTCTACCCAAAGTAATAATAAAACTGCGAGGTCTAGACTCATACACAACATGTCGCTTCCACAAATATGGATGGCCTGAAAGAACATCAGAAAATTCAAGGGGAGAAATATCACACAATACCTTGTCTTTGAAGGGCTTGATGTTGTAGTGAAGATGACATTGTTGGTTAATGCAGAGATCGCATCCTTGGTAAAGCCAACCGATAGTGTAGGGATGCGGGTGCGGTGTTATCATTAGGTCCAAACACTTGATGACCTCTGGTGAAATTAGGTTCTTCTGACTGCCACTATCGACAATGAAATGTAGAAGAGTCCCCTTTACTGACATTTGTGAGTGAAAGAGGCATTCCCCTTACTCTAGTTCTTTTGGTTTGCTTGGTTGGAATTTGGTGGTAGCGACAATGGAACTGGGTTCGACATCGATGATCTGCTTCCCACTTTCTAGATTTGATTCAGAGTGAGAATCTATGTCTGACTCAGAAGCTTTCAGCTCGGCCACTAGTGACTGCTTGGAGCGACATTCTTTGGTGTTGTGCCAAGGGATTTTATGGTATTCACACCATTTTCCCGCGTCCTTCTTCGACTTCTCGTTTCCCTTCTTGGATTTTGGCTTGGGCTAGTTGTCCTGAGAGAGGTCATATTTTACCTATCCCTTGTTTTTTGGTTTGGGGTCGCCTTTGCACTGCTTCAGTTGTGAGGAGTTTGCAGACCCAAAATCTTGCCTCTTCTTGTTAAATTTTTAATCGATCTTGACAACATATATAAAAGTTGCACTTAATGATGTGATGTCTGGAAACTCCATTTCTTTTTGAATGTATCTATGTAGACAATCGTGGTATTTGAGTACCATAAGTCGTTCAGTGTCTTTGATACGCAATTTGGTGCACAGAGTATGGAAAATATTGGTGAAATATGGTACTATCTGTTCCCTTTCCTGACGCAGCGTGGTCCATCTTGCATACTGGTCCTCGTATATTCCAATAGGGTAGTATTGTTCTTTAATGAAATCCCTGGAAGAATCCCATGTGGGGGTGACCAAAAATATTGTAGATTCCTCTATGGCTCTTTGCTCAGAGTAAGTATCCCACCAGTCCTTAACATGTTGGACAACCTTGAGGAGTGAAAAAGTAATCTTTTCCCTGTCGGAAAAATTATGGACCGAAAAATAACCTTCGAGCAGATTCAACTATTTATCTACAACATCCACATCTATCAGTCCTTCAAATAATGAAATATCAAAATTCACTTGTCCCTTAAAGGGGGTTGCATGGTCGCTTGATGAAGATGTGTCTCTTGTGGGCAACCACTAAAGGATCTGTGCAAAGTTGCCCATCATTTCATTCCTTTGCTGCGCAAGGGCTTCCTAAAGAAACTTTTTAAAAGGATCTCTTGCTCCATGATATTTATTCTTATCTCCCATGGGTTTTTATTGGGCTCGTCGTGCCCGATATTGTAAAGGCTCGACTGGTTCGAGTCCCAACTTCTTGTACCCAAATCTTGTCGGGGACATGCATGAAGAAAAATAAATGAAAAGCAGACCACTCTGATGCCATTGATTTGGATTTATGAGCGGAATGAAATGGATATCAGAATGAATACAATAACACAAAGATATGGAGAACAACAACATATATCCAGTGAACAATAACTTCTATTGAATAAATAAAATAGGCTAAAACTGTAAAACTGCAGAACTGAAAATAACTTGCTCGAATGGTGTTAGCTATCTATGATAAGAGATGTGGCTACTATGTGCATTCTTTTGAGCATAATGAATACAATGAGGCTCCAAATTCCCTTTTAGCATTACTCACGAATACCAAAACCATATAAATCCAAAAACCTAACCCTAGGAGATGAAACACCAAAAGTTATGTGGGCCACGATGGGTAAGTTGGTACCTCAAGTTCTTGGGGTCGTAAATTTTTCATACGACCTTTGTTTTAGGTGAGTGATAGCCCGTTGAAAAGGTATTCTCGAGAAATACACATTGTGTTGTAAAAGTCTGACTCCATCTATAGTTTGACTGTGGCAAGCCAAAAAATCACTGTTTAGGGCCCCAAAACGGCCATGGAAGTACAAAAGGATGTGCTGACATGAAAACTTCCAAACTAATCCAGTTGGATTAGGTGGGAGGCCACCAGTCTCCACCTAGAAGATGTGTAGGGTTTTAGACATCCCCGGAAGTGTAGAACCCACAATTACAAAGAAGTAAAAAATAATGTACTGAACTAAAAAATATCAAGAGGAGCCAGTTGGAATAGATGGGTGGCCATCAATATCCACCTAGATCAATATATATATATATATATATAATTTAAGAGTGTAAGGAAGAAGATGGTGAATGTGGGATAAATAGTGTATTGTTTAAATATTATGAGAAAAAGAGAAGAAGATAGAACAAAATGTAGATAAAGAAAGGAATATTATGAAGAGAGTAATAATGCAAGTTGGTACATAACATGTATTCCTTTCTTTCAATTTTTTTTACCTCGGAGCTTATGTAATCCTAGGTACTTGTCAATGAAATTCATTGTTTCCCATGTGGAATCATTAAAAGGAATGTTATTCCATGTGACAAGATGCTCTATGATGTTCTTGTGATGCCTACAAATAATTATGGCTTCAAAATGAGTCTATTTTCTTCATCTAACTTTAGTAATATCATCTAAACTATTATGTGTTTCCTAATGAACGTTTTTAGGAAAGAAACATGGAAGACATTGTGAAGGCATGCTAGACGAGGGAAATTATTCTATGGCATATGTTTTTTTCCAAATTTGTTGACAACCTAGTAAGGTCCATAGAACTTTGGTGATAAATTTTGGTCGTGCTTGTTCTTGATGGAAAATTGTTTGTGAAGTTGAAGGTGGAGGTAAACCTAGTCACCAAAGCCAAACTATAACATATGATGTTTCCCAAATTTGTTAGCAATCTAGTAGGGTCCATAAAACTTTGTTGATAACTTTTGGTCATGTTTGTTATTGATGAATTTTTTTTTGTAAAGTTGAAGATGAAGGTAAACCTAATCACCAAATTCAAACTATTTTTCTAAATGTTTCATATGTACACATTGTGATCCGAAATCAGATTCAGAAGCCTGGTAGGGCATGAAAAATGCTCAAAAATGAAAGTGCTCGGAATACGACAAAACCAACACCATTGCGTCCGTCTCATCTTCTTGATTCCCGTGGTATATTTACTTTGTCAAACTGAGTCCGTATGGAGAAGATATCGCATTCTTTCTGAAAAGTCAAACAGGGAAAAATTTACTGACTGGGCAGTCCGTACAGTCCGTACGGACGTTGACGTGGCAGGTCCGTACAAGACACATGGAAGGTCCGTAAAAGACACATGGTGGCTCCAGGTGATGACATGTGTCAGGCATTTTTGCTTTTTGGGCATACGGTTGGACCAATCCGGAGGTGACATGTGTCACCACTGGAAGGGTGACACATGGCACGGGATGACGTCAGCAGTCTACGTGTCAGATGACGTGGCGTACAGAGGATGACGTGACAACCGTATGACGATGTGGCAAGAGTGATGTGGGTGAATCAACGATGGACACGTGGCATACATCGGTTGGATGTAGAGGTGCCACGTGGCCCAATCACGGGCTGCCACGTGGCACCCCGGTATTTGTCTAATTGGTTTTAGTTTCAAAAAGTTTTTGGGGTCGATCGGATTCGAACCGGTGACCTCCCACTATGCCAAAGACTTCGCAAATCCCGACTTGCCAACGCACCATTGTATGTTGCTTACCATATATTTGATACAAATTGTATTTAAGTTTGTATATATATGAATGGTTTGGGCCGCGACCGGGCTGGGGCTTAGCCCCAGCCCTTGGTCGCGCGCCATTTTATATATGACCATTTTATATATGGTGTGCGCGCATGGCTTGTATACGGATAAGCCCATGGATCTATGTTTAAACACATATGACCCGGGTATATATTACAACAGAGTGCGGTTGTAACAGTTGCCAACGAAACCAGGGGTTAATGCCAAAAGGGGGGCCAGTGCATAGTGCGTGGCCATATGGCCCCACATATGACCAGTCAAAGAGGGAGCGCGCAAGAGATCGGGGGGATAAAACCCAGAATTAACTATAATGTAGTTAAAAAAAGTGGGTTTTTGTAACTATTTGAGTTTTTAATTATTGTTAAACTCATTTTTTAATGTAATTGGGAGTTATTGGGTGGTTTTTGAGCCTAACTTCTTGGAGGAAGTTGGAGATGGGAAACTACCTTCCCAACTATATAACAAAGGCCTGTTTGAGGCCAGGGGATAGCTTTGAGAGCATTCAGAGCAGAGTTATGCTAAGGAGAAGCCAAGTTAAAGCCAGTTTGGGGCAGAGAAGCCGTTGAGGAGGAGTTGTTGTTGGACCATTTATGAGAGCTCCGAACATCCGTTTTGCGTGCCATTTTTTGTGCATGGTTCTAGAGATCTAGGAAAACATGACCAGATTAGTCTTGTAGCCATTTGGAATTGCAGTGATTTACTATTGAGATTTAGAACAGAAATAAAGAATCCTCACCCACAGAGAAAAGGCCCGGAGACGTAGGCAAAGTTGTGCCGAACTCCATTATCAATCTGCGTATTATGGTTTGCTGTCTTTTATTGCATTTCAGATTTGCACATATGTATATGGCTATATAATTCCTCTCCTTTCCTCATTCCTTCACTAAGTTTCTCAATGGTTAATTAATACATGCAAAATTAAAACTCAACCATAAGTCATTCGAAAAATCCTGACGGATCAAGTGGTATCAGAGCTAGTTGACGTTTGGATTTGAG
>ML836073.1:92591-104336 GCA_009831015.1 Picea engelmannii
AAAGGCTCGGAAGTCTTAACCAAAGAAACGGACAAGGCTAATACATCTTACAATTTTGAAATTGAATTAAATAAAATTAAGATACCGATTCCTTTGGTAGAATTAGCAAAAAACCCCACTTATCGGAAGCAAATTGCCAAAGTGATGGGCGTTTATGAGCCAGAAAGTCACTCCGACATTATTAACCTAGAAGATGATAGACCTAACATCACCTTTGGTCCTCATTTTGAGGGATTCAAAGACAACGTCGCCCCTTTCTACATCACTTTGAATATACATGACCAGTTACTGCATAACTGCATGTTAGACTCTGGGGCTTCACATAATGTTATGCCCAAAACTATAATGGAGAGGCTGGGGCTCCAAATCACTAGACCCTATGGAGACCTGTACTCTTTCAATTCGAGAAAGGTTAAATGTATGGGAATGATAAAAGGTCTGGTTGTTACCCTGGCTCAGGTCCCGGTCAAGAGTGTCTTGATGGATGTGGTTATTGCAGATATTCCCCCCAAATATGGTATGTTGTTATCCAGATCATGGGGAGCCAAGTTGGGATGTTCTCTACAATTAGACATGTCATATGCCACAATCCCAATTTTATGTGGACAGTTTATCCGTTTGTACCGAGAAACAAGATTATCATATACTGTCAGTGATCCTCAGAACCCAAATAACTTTCCCATTTACGTTGCAGACCAAGATCTGGGGAATTTCATATTGTCTTTTGATGATGGTTTAGATATATGTCCAGAAGAACTTGATATGAAGCAGGAAGAGCTTAGCCCCTTGACCGAAGAACTATGTAGAAATGGTATATGGAAAATGTACTTCGATGGTGCTTCATCTTCTAAGGGAGCCGGTGCTAGCATACTTTGATAGCGCCTGAAGATAAGTTTACTGTTCCTTTCTCATATCGCTTACAGTGGGACATAGATTACACCAATAACATATGCGAGTACGAAGCATTAGTCTTAGGGTTAGAGGCTGCAAAGAAGTTAAACATAAAAAATTTGGAGGTTTACGGTGACGCCGAATTGATAGTAAAACAAGTAAACTGCCAATACCAAGCCAAGCATCCCAGACTAAGAACATACAAAAATTGCACCTGGGATTTAATGGAGAATTTTTTCTCATCTATAAAAGTCCATTTTATTCCTCGCACAGAGAATCTACATGCCGACGCATTGGCTAAGGAATCCTCGACCTTTTCCCCTCCCATGAATGTTAAACTAAAATATCATATTGAAATCAGATATAAACCCTCTATACCAGACAATGTCCGACATTGGAAAGTCTCTGAAGATGACGAACAAATTCAGAAATTTCTCATAGAAATAGGTGAATTCTCTGAAACTTATCCAGATCAAGAAAACCAAAACAACCCGATGTGGATTAAGCAAGAAGAGGAAGATCCTGAAACCTTCCAAGAAAAAATAGCGGATCATCGCATGTTGGTCCTCAAAAATAACCAAATCCCGAAGGGCTTAATTCCTTTGGAAAGAATTTTCGATCAGAACGACATACCTGTGAAGTCCACTTTGCAGCCTCAACCAGAAGAAGTGGAAGATTGCAACATAGGAACTGAAAAACATTCCAGGATAGTAAAGATATCTAAATTCCTCCCTCCTAAGGTAAAAGACCAGTATAGAGACTTACTCAGACAGTATAAGGATGTTTTTGCCTGGTCCTATGACGAGCTTCGAACATATGACACTTCTATAATAGAGGACAAGATACCTTTGAAGCTCGGAGTCAAGCCTTTTAGGCAGAAGCTCAGACAGTTTAACCCCATTCTGTTGCCTGTT
This sequence comes from Picea engelmannii, assembly GCA_009831015.1. NCBI lineage: Eukaryota > Viridiplantae > Streptophyta > Pinopsida > Pinales > Pinaceae > Picea > Picea engelmannii. The sequence goes on from ML836073.1 coordinate 94,397, forward strand.
ATTGAAAAAGAAGTTAAGAAGCTCTTAGATGCAAAAATAATTGTACCTCTAAGATACTCAGACTGGGTGGAAAATTTGGTCACTGTCAGAAAAAAGAACGGAGAAATCAGGCTGTGTGTAGATTTCCGGAACTTGAATAGGTCATCTCTTAAAGATAATTATTCACTTCCTAAAATGGATCACGTCCTGGAAAGGGTAGTTGGAGCAAATCGGATGTCTATGATAGATGGGTTTTCTGGGTACAATCAAATCACCATGAACGAGCAAGATAGAGAAAAAAACGCTTTCACCACACCATGGGGTACATTCATGTATGATAAAATTCCTTTTGGTTTAATGAATGCAGGGGCTACCTTCCAGCGCGCCATGGATATCTCTTTCGTTGGGGAAAGAGATAAGTTCGTAGTAATCTACCTTGACGATTTGACAATTTTTTCTAAAACTGATGAAGAACATTTGATCCATTTAAAACAAACTTTCGAAAAATGCCGCAGGTATGGTCTGTCTTTAAATCCAAAGAAATCACATTTTTCTATGCATGAAGGTAAGCTTCTGGGGCACATCGTATTTAAAGATGGGATCAATATTGATCGTAAGAGGGTTGAAGTGATACAAACTATCAGTATTCCTAGAAACGTTAAAGAAATTCAATCTTTCTTAGGTAAAATAATTTTTTTAAGAAGATTTATACCAAATTTTGCTAAGATTGTCAAATTGATCACAGGTATGTTGAAGAAAGATAGCAGAGTAAATTGGACGACCAAAGCTAAGGCGTTGTTTGAGCGTATTAAAAAATTCATTAGCGAGGCACCTGTGTTAACAATCCTGGATTACCTGAAAGATTTCATCATCTTCTCATTCGCTTCTCAACATACTATCGCCGCGGTGTTGCTGCAAAAAGATGATGAAGGATTTGAACGTCTGATCACGTTTTTTAGCAAGATCCTTAGAGACGTTGAACTAAAATATGATATAGTATAAAAACAGGCGTACGCAATGGTGAAAGCACTGAAAGCATTTAGAACTTACGTTCTTCATTCAAAAATTATCGCATACGTGCCAACCAGTGCTGTGAAGGACATATTGGTACAGACGGATAGTGATGGAAAACGAGGGTGCTGGCTCGCTAAAATACAAGAATTTGATATGGAAATCAAGACAACAAAATTGATAAAAGGAAAGGGTCTGGCCAAACTCTTGGCCGAGTCGAACCTTAGAGCTCTTGACATCAATTGCCTACAAGGGGAAAACGAAGATACACATTTTCAAGATCCAGATGACTAGACATATCCAAACAAGGTTGAAGAAAAATTCATATCGTCAGGCTGGTACAAATATATAGTCTTCTTCTTGTTAAAACTGAAATGTCCAGAAGGACTAACACCAGCCAAATACATGACTTTAAAACTCCATGCTGTAAAATATTGCATCTCCGAAAATCAACTATACTGGAAGGATCCACTCGGGTTTTTACTGGTCTGTCTGGTTGAGTCGTAAACTCCGTGAGTTATAGAAGAGTTTCATGAAGGAATCTGCGGAGGACACCATGCATGGAGGGCCACAGCCTACAAGATCCTGAGGGCTGGATGCTATTGGCCGAAACTATTTTCGGACGTTAATGCTAAAGTACGTGCATGTTACTCGTGTCAGATATTCCCTGGCAAGCAAAAACTCCCTGCACTACCACTCGTTCCAGTCAAAACTAAAGCCCCATTTCAACAATGGGGATTAGACTTTATAGGGGAAATTAATCCCCATTCCAGTGCTCAACATAAGTGGATCTTAACGGCCACATATTATTTTACAAAATGGGTGGAAGCAATTCCAACTAAAAGGGCAACAGACTCAGTGGTGATCAACTTCTTGGAAGATAACATCTTATCAAGGTTCGGGTGTCCCCGAAAGATCGTTACTGACAACGCCCAGGCTTTCAAGTCCATGGCTATGGTCGACTTCTGCCAAAAGTACAGTATCATTCTCGACCATTCCACTGCTGATTACCCTCAAGGAATTGTGCTGGCTGAATCATCTAATAAGAGCCTGGTAAATGTAATAAAAAAGGTACTAAACGAAAACAAGAGGTTCTGGCATTTCCATTTGAAACACGCATTATGGGCAAACCACATCAACACTAAAAGGTCTATCGGCATTTCGCCGTTTCAGATGGTATATGGGACCGAGGCGGTTTTGCCTATAAACTTAGCATTGCTAGTGATGAAATTATGGCAGGATCAAAACGAAGAGCCCAATCACGTAACCAGAAGAATTAACCAACTGATTGAGGTTCAACAGCTCAAAGTGGAGGTTGATGAGAGAATGCAGAAATACCAGGACGATATGAAATCATTTTTTGATCTCAAAGCAAAGGACAGAGAATTCCTACTAGGCGATTTAGTATTAAGATGGGATGCGAGAAGGGAAGAAGCCGTGAAGCATGGCAAATTTGACCACCTTTGGTATGGGCCATTCATGGTCTCGGCTCCAGAAGGAAAAAATTCCTTTCTCCTGGAAAATATTGATGGAAAAGTTCTCAGCGCCCCTGTCAACGGGCGATATGTAAAACACTACATGAATTAACCGTTGTCAGATGAAAAAGGAAATAAAATAAAATGAAAAATAAAAAATCCTATATATATAATTGTAAATAAATAAATTTTATTATAAATTTTTATACATATTTATGTTTTTGCTCAAGCATTTATTTTCAATTTTTTTTGGTTTTCCTTCCTAAATTCTCAACGCATTTTAAAATCAAATTCGTATTTGTTTTTGCAGGATTCCAGCTGCAGATGAAACCAGCTGAAGAAATAAGGTGCAGATCAGTGTGGGAAACAGAACGACATAAAACAGGTGATACATAAGATAATTCGTAGCCCACAAAGAAATTGAAAAGTAAAGACAGAGGTAAGTTTTTCCAATACTCTAGTCTTGAAAGGTTGTTTTAAAGCAATCTAAGGTAAATATTGTTCAAATTGAAATATATAAAGCAAATAATAGGATTATTTTTTACTTCATAATCCCCAAACCGAATAATTTGAATGAATATATTAAAATCCAAAAACAGTCAGTCATAAATTTTGTTCCTAAATATATCCGAAAACCAGTCTCGAACTGTTGTCACTTTTGTATATTAAGCTTTTGAATTTCTACCTTGTTTTCTGTCTATATTCGGAGCCTAACTTTAGCAGGTCACTATCTTCCCGAGTTTTTTTTTGCAAAGGAGTAAAAGTTTTTCGTTTTAAACCTCAGGGATTTCGGAACAGATCTTAGTAAGAAAGTTGGTCCTCACAACTGCTTGATCTTCTGCTAAGTTAAGGAAAGTTTATAGAGATCCTAACTTTCCTAGGGTTTTCATCAACGTCGAAAAAAAATAAAATAAAGATGCTTGAACAGGATGTCCCTTAAAGTTTTTTATCAATCTCCCTTATCTCCCTAAGAACTAAAGGTCTTGTGAGGGTCAAAGGAAGGGTGATACCGAGTAATCAAAATAAGTTGACATACCTCTGATAAAAAGTATTACATAGATCTCAGCCTTGATATAAACTGATTGTTCCCATCTTCGTGTTTTAAAAATAAATACCGCGACAGGTGGTGAAAGGAAATTCAGAAATGATTGCCCCCACCTAGTCCATTAAGACAATGAAAGGAAATTTATAAATGATTTCACTCGTCTTAGCGTTTAAACGCATAAATATTTTCCGAAGTGGTGAAAAGAAATTCAGTAAAAAAGGGTCAGACAACTTCACTGGGGTACTGAACAGGCTCACTGGCAGTGAAGCAATGTTTGAGAGATCTGTAAGGCTGTTATATGCAAACATCAATCTACTCTGGTAATCAACGCTTTCTGAAAACCTGATCATTTCCCCAAATTCCGACGGGACTTCCTTATTTCAGAATAGGTAATATCATTCTTTTGATGCAAGCCAAGAATCACAAGACCTGTTGAAAATCCTAGGAGAGTTACGACTGTCTTAAAACGCCCCCAAAACTTAGTAGCAAGAAAGGGAAAATTGTGAAAGTGACTTCAGTTGTGTTCAGAAAGAGTATCTGAGTTCGAAAAAGTTTCTGGGGTTCCAAGCGAAATTCTCCTCCCCTTCTATCTTTGACCTTGATTTTTCTGCCTATGACTCCATTTACCCAATTCTGGCACCTGGTCTACTGTTCTTCCCACCTCAAAGGGAAGCGGGATCCCTAGTTGGAGCCTATGTTGGAGCCACCCTTGTTTTTCACCTCGCGCAATTTTCAACTTTTCATGCTTGAGATCTAAAGTTGTTTTTCTTTTCCTTCCGAAATGATGAAGCTCTGAAATCTTGTCTCCTGAATAGAAATGCTTTTTCACTTTCAAAAAATATTCTTTTTGCGTAAGTACATGTGCTTTTTTGTTTTATTTCGGGGTCTTGCAAGTCGGACACTTTATTTCTTGAATTCACAAGTCCCGAGCCACGAAAATGCGAACTCGGTTCTAATTTTCGTCCAAGGCATTAACTGGGGTAAAACCTTTAACCATGTTTTACACGTCGTCGGAGTTTCATGCCTCGGCAGTCGTTGACCCTAAAGTTTTGTTTTTACAACCCCGAGAGCTGAGAGCACGATAACTTCTTCGATAACCTTGGTCAAGAACCTAGGGTAAAAAACTAACCACGGTTAAATTTGGTTCTCGGCACATCGCCGCTCGGCATTTTCCTTCATAAATTTAAGGTGTCCAAAACTCCGATTCGCGAAGTTGCGACATAATTATATCGAGATTAATTAATCGCCTAATCTAAGATCTCCCTCTCTTAATTCCAGCCTTAATTATCGCCACATCGCGATATCGCGACTCGGCATATCATTCTCCAAAAAGTTTGTCTTCGAATTTTCGAGTCGCGATATGGCGATTAAGTTAATTATATAATTAAGGATCCACCAAATCATGGTTAGTGTTAATTAATATAAAATCGGAACTTGCAGTCTCGCGAGTTGTAAAGTCAAAATGATAAGGGGAAATTCACGATGTGGCGAAAAGCGAGGAAATCCTTAAGCCATTAAGATTTGAAATTTGAGAAAAATGAAATTAAGCGAGATACGTCCCGTGCATCGAGGTTGGCACACTTCATGAGGGATTTACTTGCTCTCCATGACCCGATTGCGTGTCAAGCCGCCGAACATTGATGACATTAATTAATATTTAGGGTAAATCCACGAATAAATAAGATCGGATTTATACATTTATTTTGGTTTTATGTGGGATTTGACAGACGTATTCAAAAGGTACAGAGTTTTTAAATATATACGAGAATTTCATTCCTTTTTAACATTTCCCATAAGCGTACAGAGCTCAACTTGCTCTGAAGGAACTTATTTCTGCATGTATACACGGGTTTATTGCAGAAGAGCAAAAAATCAAGCGACAACCATGGCCCCAAGGAGAGCAATGAAAGCAAATGTCGAGGTTGCAGCGCAGGGTCCAGACAACATCTCAGACACCTCACCACAGACTGGCGGCTCGGTACCCACCTGGTAGTTTATTTCAGACATCCTGCAGTCTGAGTTGGTAAACTATTCTGAATTGGAGGACAATGACAATGATATTGTAAAGGATGACCTGAATACTAAGTACAAGACAATTGTTTAGTCGGGAATGCACCTGGTAGCAACCAGACCTCGGTTGCTCCCATACTATGACATGATCCAATGGGCATTGGATCACGTCGACCTGACTGCCAGAACTATCGTAAATGACCGACAGGCCATGGTCGGAACTTTCAGACCAGAGCATATTTAAGCTATGTATAAGCTCCCAGCAAATTCCGAGTATACATATGGCAAAGAATTCCTGGTGGAATTCAAAAAGAAGGAATGCGAAGAATTTGATAAAACCATGCCCAGTTTGATTAAAGATTGGGTTTCGCATTCCGCAACATTCAGAGTGAATGACAAGGGTGTGTATTCGATTTCTTCATTAGAGACACAGTATATGTATGTGGCGATGATGACTTGTCAGCTTTTCGGATGGGAAGATACCGCACATTTTTACATCCAGTGGGTACCTCTCATTTTTCGAGTAGCAGAAGGTTGCTCATTCAATTGGGCAAATATGCTCTCCGATAGTCTTTTCAACAGAATTACAGATTACCGGAACAAAAAAGCAGCCGGGAGACCCTCCGGATTCTTCATGTCCGCGTATATCATGGACGCAATATGCTCCATGACGCCTTTTCCTTTGATGAATTGGGCTTGGAGTCCAACCCAAGAGAAAATTGTTCATGAGTACCACAACAAGCTGTGGGAAATTAATGCAAATGAGTTTATTTATGATATTTTCAACTGGGTGATGGTGCCCTTGCACGTCGCCCTTTTTGGTCTTACGCCACCCCGCATCTCAGATAGTATTGCTGCGAATTTGAGCCATATCGTAGACTGGTACGTTGAAGAGGAATTCTCCTATTTTAGAGTTTTCGGAGCATTTGTCCCTCCTCTGGCGCTACCGCTTTTCATCCCCGACAAGCTGGCCTGTCGCAAGATTGCGCGACAAACAGTAATCGGCGGAGTAAGCAAAGAGCTCAAAGCGTCATCAAAGAAGGTATGGCTGTTTTTTCCTATTCGTCTTAATTCCTATTCCTTATTAGATTTCAAACATGCTAAGGTTGAAGCTGGAACCTTAGAAGATTTGAGCCTAGTCTCTGTTGAGTACAAAAAGCATGATCCGCAGAGAGTTGTAAGCACCCATTTGGGGAATTGTGGATTAAAGAGGTTTGAACACGAGTGTTCGCCCTCAGATGATGTTTTCTGAGGGGCAAGGTCCTATTCGGAAGTGCAATTTTGAATCAGATCCCTAGCACCCGAAGATAGGGCCTCTGTTTTAAAATTTCAGGAACATAGGAGAAGATGTCTCCCTGTGGTGTTGGGAGGTTTGGGACTTTCCAAGGACAAAGAAAAAGAGGTCGAAAGTTCTGCGGGGCAAACTTCTAATCCTGAAAAACGTCAGGAAGGGGAGTAGGAGCAGAATCCCGAACAGGGAAAGAGTCCTGAGCAGGAGCAGAATCCTGAACAGGGAAAGAGTCCCGAGCAGGAGCAGAATCCCGAACAGGGAAAGAGTCCCCAACGGGGGAAAATTCTCGAGCAGGAGCAGAATCCTGAACAAGACAAGAGTCTCGAATGGGGGAAAAGTTCCGAGCAAGAGAAGAATCCTAAGCAAGAGAAGAATCCAGTGACAGAGACAAAGACCTCTGATCCTCCGAAAGAACAGGACCCACTCGTCACACCAGGGAAGGGGGCGAAGCAGATCAGACAGCCCATCACCTCTGTCATACCCTTGCAGTCAGCTCAGGGAGATGTCAACGAGGGATGGATATTTGGCAAAGAACTAAGACCTATAAGGGCAGAGGAACTCCCCCCTAATGAGTTCTTTTTTGACAGAAAGAGAAAGGCTGTGGTAAAGCGGGAATTTTTTCAAGAGGGAGAGTCCACTGTTAAAAAATTTAAAGTAATGACAGATGGAAAAAACAAGAAAAGTGATGAATTCACCACAAAGTAGCAGGGACGCTGGGAGCTTATGCGTCAGTGAACCAATTCTCGGTTGCGATGTTGAAAAATCAGCTCAAGAGAAAAAATCGGCTGATCAAGACTCTTGAAGCCCGAGTAGCTTCGGCTGCGGAGGACGCTAAGAGTCAAGCGAGTGGAGCAATAGAGCTGGCCCAATTGGACGATAGGAAAGAAATCGAAGTCCTTAAAACCAAGCTGGAACAAGCAAACTCAGTGATCCGACAGGGTCAAGTGCAGTCGGGTCAGCAGAGGGATACCATCACACAGCTACAGGCTCAGCTAGAGGTCGCAGGCATCAATGTGATCGACATCGATATTGTTAAATCCCGGGCAATCGACATTCGGAGCAGGATCTTTCCTGCTCAACAGAGTCTGCTAAACAAAGTAGGGGAATTTTGAGGAGATTGCCTATTAATGCAGCAGATTTCTGAGAATCTGATTGTCAAGGAAAGAAACGCGGAAGCTGCTCGGATCGCCTTCCAAGAAGCATTGATAGCCACCAACAATAGGTTTTCAGCAGGGTCTCCTGGGCTCACCATTGCTGAACAGACTAGGGGAAATATTTCGTTAAAAAATTAGGAGCATGATATTACTCTAAGCAAGGAGTAGGCTTAAAAAGTGACAAATTCACTAGAAGAAACTTTCAAATCCATAAATGGTGAACTGTTGGGGATGGAAAGTGGGGGTGACACAGAGACGCTAAAGCAGATGAATTTAGAGTGAATCTCCCTCGACATGAAGGAGAAAAATGAGAGAAATGTGGCAGAGATCTCTAAGATAGACAAGGTAGACATGGCTCAAATTGATGAACATTTGATTCAGCCCAGCACACAACTCGGCGCCCTTGATATGGTTGATGCATATATGGGGAATAGACTTCTACAATTAGCCCGAGAGTGCTACTTTGCCGAAGCCAATTGTTGAGCAGAACCGTCTCAACTCGTATCCTAATTCCTGGACAGATGTAGGATATGCACTGAGTCTATGCAAAGACAAGCACCTGGCCCTTTTTGAAAATAAAGTAGAAGAGATGGGGTGTCTTCGCTCCTCACATTTGCCAAGCGAAACTTTCACAACTTGTATCCAGTTTATGGACAGATGTATAATATGCACTAAGTCACGTAGAGGCAGGCAACTGGCACCTTTTTGAAAATAAGAGTAGGAAAGGGAAAATTTGTATAAATAGAGCACCAAAAGAAGAACCGAGGGTTGGACTTTTGGGCAAACATTGTAATGTATTTTTTGAATTGGAGAAGTTAATACAAAAAAATGGAAGATTCCTGATTCCGTCATGACTGTGTTGCAAGTTTGTTTCGTTATGTTCTTTGTTTCTTTTCATTTTGCTCTACATAATTGATGTGTATCACTATAATTTAGTACGACCACTACTATAGTGAAGGGATTTCATCTTTCTGTAATTGTGTCTTGTCTTTCCTCTGCACCAGCTATCAGCGGGTGTAAGATCAATTTGCATTTACAAAATTTTATATTCAGTTACACTATGTCAATTATTTCTATGTCAATTTCTTCTACTGTGTATGTGTGATTTTCTATAGACAGGAACCTTATGTTATCCATAGCTAAATGTTTTTCTCTCATTCCATACCTTTTATTGAAAGGAATACAGTTACGGGAAAGGGCCTTCAGTTTGCATGCCCATTTTCTTCTTCATGCAAAAATACCACTTGAAAAAACCAAATTTAAACAGCGTTAAAATCTCTTCCTAGATCGTTTCCATACTAGTATTGTTCCTTAAATGACTGTCCCTGCAGTAACTCAACCTAATATTCAACCCGGACTCCCTAATCAAACACATATTGCTTTAAATCTATTTGATACAATTCTTAAAACTGCTAACACCCGGGAAGAATTAGAACATTCATGGGCATCCATTGAGCAAGATATTACCACCCAGGAACAGTTGGAAGCTAGACAACGAGAACGCAAAAATCTTCTCTAGTTTCTCATACCGAAGGTTAGTATAATCCTGTATCAACCTTTTGTATACTTTCGGATGCCTTGACACTGTACTTTAAAGCCTTAGGTACAGACTTAGGAACACCATAAGGTATATTAGATTCATCAAAGTTGTATCAACAAGCCAATCTATTTGGTCAAACAATGTTAGATAAATATTGTGGTTTGGCGAAACCTCTACAACATGGTGCAATAACAAGATTATGGACTCAATTAGGTGAAAGCCAATACCTATAAGAAAACATGTCAGAATATTTCAAATTAGTAGATTTATGTCAAACCATGATTTTGGGATTGGTGGAGGATGAGAGAATGTTTAGTGAAATATCATTCTTGAAGTCAAAGTTGAGGAACAACCTTGATAAACATATTGATACATGTTTAAGATTATATGTAACAAAGTATGAAATAAATAATTTTCCATTCGATAGAGCACTAG
>ML836074.1:0-47441 GCA_009831015.1 Picea engelmannii
TATGCTATGTTTCTCCAACTTAAGTTTTTGAAACTCTTTCCCAAAATCTTGTCACATTTTATCCAGTGTCCTCAAAATCCCAACAAGAGTTTTATGCTTATATTTCATATACTATTAGGCATAACTTCAATGAAATGTCATATAAAACTCAACCATGCACATGCCATTGGTAGTTCTCTGTGAAAATTCATATATAATTTAATTGTGTGCATGGCATTGATAGCTTTCTATACATTCCAAACCGTGTCCTATAAAAGATAGCATTGATCTACATCATCATCACCCTTGACTGAGAATAGAGGTAGGTGTCACACATATTCTCCTTGTGAATTCATCATACTTCTAAAACTTACATTTGGAATCAAAATAAACCCCTATGGACCTGGTTGGTACGTTTTGGTTACTCCTTGACTTTGACTTCACTTACACTGAGACTACCACTAATGTTAGCTACAACTATGACTAGAGTTGATCTGGTATGGAGAGTGTGTAAGAGGTAGTGGATAGTTGGGTTGGGAATCATCATCGTGTTGGCTTACCTCTATATTGGTGCCTTGTCCTTATATCCCTCCTATAAAAAACATGACAAACCTTCTAGTATATCATCCTCTTCTGCTAATGCATTATCATTTCCTAAGTAAAAAATCTCTTCAAGCATAACCCTAATCTTTGGAACCATTTTATAACTAATGATTTTCATCCCTTGGAGTTCTAATCCCTCTCCAATCAGTCTTTGGTTACTATATGCTTCCCTCCTATCATTCTAGCACCACTTCCTCTAACAAATAATATCTTTCTAACACCATGTGGCTAGCCATCACATGTTTCATATTTAGCTTCCTTAACTTTTGTAGTCACTCATATTCTTAAATTATCCTATGATGTACTCCCACATGGAGGATTCCTAGCTTGCATGAACCCTTTCCATTTTTTCTTGTGACCACACATCTCTCGATATCACTCTCTTTTGAGCCCAATATCCTTTTTTAGTTTGGACATTCTTCTCACCTTCTAATATGCATTAAATTCTTACATTCTTCTTTACATTTAAAAGAATCCACCTCTTATCCCATGCCCAACCTAGGCGCAATGGTTTAGATTCCATCTCTTTGAGGCTAATCAAGAACCCATTTTCTTACCATCAATAACTTTATCCATGTTATAATTTCAACAATCACCCTACCTTGTGTCCCTTCCTTGAAATATTCTTGTGCTCTAGCAAAGGATAGAAAATATTCACACGAAAACTATAGAATGAAGCCTTCTTCCATGCTCTGAAACCAAGATTCCATGCCTTGTGTGGTCTCATGGTTGTATGATTCAATATTTAGCAACTTCAATGAAAACCACTAGACATACAACTATGAGCACTAAGGAGAGTGTGATAGTTCCATAAGTCTTTTGATCCATTCAAACAATGGCAGTAATAACTGCACCCAAAATATTTCTTTTTCTTCGAAGAAAATATTCTTATCTTTAAATTTATGTATTCTTGGGTTGAGATAAGTGCATTCTTACTAGAAAAAATAATTAATTTTTCTATCAAACCAGTTTTCAATCATAATCATGTGTATTATTCTACTGCATCACATCTTACCAAGCACCTATTTGGGTGCAACAAAAAAACCATTTGTTGGCACTAATTATTGGAGCAATGTTTGAGAAGGGTCCAACAAAGGGTCTGATGTAGTCTAGGAGGTTGGAATTGTCAACCTTTTTAAGGAAAGGAGGTCTCACTCCTTATGATATTTGTCTGAAGTATAAATGCAAGGTGGTACATGTGGAGTTTTTGCACAAAAATATACATTCATTAACCCATGTGATAAGAAATCATAACCACAAGCATCCATAACAATAATAAAATACACTAAATTCATTCATGCATGAGAAAAAAAATATGAAAAATACATAAGTATTATTATCATTAACATATGGAATCATCATAGCATCAATGATAGGCTCTCGTCATAATCTCAACTAACAACAACTCAACAATAGAATCATAATAACTAAACAACACTGCTAAAAACTTACAAAATTCCAATCGTATAACTATATATAGGCAATGAGTTGGTGCAAAATCTTCTAGAATATTCTAGAGTGCTAGCCATCACACGACATCTATAATTGACATTGGTTCACATGTAAGTGACCAATACAAAATATTAACATTTGTGTAGACCTTCCTTTACAAATTTATGTCTTATTGTAGGACTTGCAGGCATGTGTCTTGTGTGAGGAATTACCAACTTTCCTACACAAAGAGAACTTAGGAATTTGGAAGCATTAAAAAACCTAGGCATTGTGTATTATTTACACTTAGATACATTTGTATTATTTACACAAAACTTGCACAACTATATAAAGTACAATGCAAGGTGCAACTTATACAAAATTGGCTCAATGCACAACCTATACAATACTAGTTCAACGTGCATTCTAGACAAACACTTGCAAATTTATACACAAAATCATCAAAATACTACACAGTACATCAAAAATGACAAAACCTAGCCTCAACAATGCCTCTTCCTCCTATCAATTATTGAAGAAGATTATAGGATACTCAAGAAATATTCAACTATATATGATTCACTAATAGATTATTTTGTAGAGATGGATGGTATGTCACATAGCAAGAACATATTTCACCATGGGACCTCCTATGAGAATGCTTTCTTGAGCTATGCCTACTCCCACCAATATTATTGGAATTTTCCCCTTGTTATATGATGAGCCCCATTATTGTTCAATGTTTCTCATCTTTTCATATCTATTTTTGCTCATAATCACCACCTATCAACCTCAAATACTTAAGACATCTCCAAATTCTTGCTTATGACCAATTTAGATATTGTTTAACATATGTTATTTAAATCGATGTGTTTAGTTTAATTTGAAAGGAATGTGATGAATGCATGGTGTGTATTATGTATTTTAGCTTATTATGATGATTGAAGTGATATGTAGTAACAATTGTTGAAATCCTATGTTATTGATTTCAGTTTACTGATCATTGGCTTTAATTTCATATGTCATCCACCAACAACTTCACCTATAAATACTAATTATCACTCTAATATGGAAAGCAAAAGGAGGCATTAATTTTTTGGGATTGTGTCAGCTTGATTCATGAGGATGACTAGGTAGGATTTCAAGCTCCAAGAGGACAACTGTTAATTCAGTTGGAGTTTGAATCCCAAATCTCAATTACATCTTATATTAGGTATGGTAGGATAAGAAAACAATAAGTCTTCGAACTCAACTACACCTGAGTGATAGTTCAAATGGGTAGACAACCTCTTAGCATTCAAGGATTTGATTCATAAAACCATTGGATATATTCTAGTGAAGGACCCCAATTACTTCACTATATATATGGGTCATGATGGAAGAGCTAGGGTACCAATATTTTCTACTCTTGAATCTAGTTCAAATTGTATAGTTGAGAACAAATTTTTTATCTATGTAATTTTTGCACCATTGTTGCATACATAATTATTTTTGGTTTTGAGTTAAGTCAAAGTTTTTATAGGGTCATAGCACTCCCTTGGGTAGGGACCACTCAAGTGGAGCACCACACAAACCCTCTCCTCTTGCTTAGTTTATTTTTTTTTATATTCTTGCTTAGTTAGTCTATTTATGATCGTGTTCCACTTAGCATTGTTACATTAATGTTTAGTTCAAATTCTTACAATCTTGTTGATTTATTTTTCCCGCATTTCTTGATAGTGTATTTGCTTCTAATTGTAGTAATTGATCATATGGTTTTGTGAGTAATTTTATTTTATGGTTGTAGGTGTTACTGCTCTATCCAACTTCAATTAGTGAATGCACAAGTAGTTACTAAATTGCTTTTTACCTCAATTCCTCATTGCATTAGAGTAACGATATCATAAAATTTGAATTCAAGCAAACTACATGAAGATATGATAAGAAGAGTCATTCCTCTAGGATTATGTTGAATAGATCTATGCTGATTTATTTCTATCAGCACATAGGTAGTCAAGTACTTTATTGTTGCATAATAGAAAAGGACATTTAGGACTCATTGACATCTCATTTATTAGTGGATTAGATATATGTGTTTTTCATACATAGTTTACAACACCTTTGAAGTTTATACACCCCCTTGTTGATAAAAAGTGACTTGTAGAGTTCAGTACTTTATTACTATAATTTTGTAGCCTAACACTTTTTAGTTCTGCTACCTAGTAGGTTGCTAAAAATTTCATTAGAGTATAATACATAACATGCATGTGCGCGTGCACGCGCACGCACACACACACACAAAGTTCAATACTTTATTACTATAATTTTGTAGCCTGGAACTTTTTAGTTCTGCGACCTAGGAGGTTGCTAAAAATTTCATTAGAGTATAATACCTAACATACACACACACAACATTATAGAAGCATTATTAGGTTAAAAGTGTCATTTTTATTCATAGTCCTTTTCTATAAAGTTCTTAATTATGTTCCAGGCTCTTAAGTTAGAATGCATGCATTGACATAGAGATAAAATAGGACGTTTCCTACTAAAAACTTTCATTTTTGGGTGCAGGTCAAGAAAATACTAGTAGGCATTGGGGACAATTAGTGCTTGAAAACCCTAAAGTAGAAAAATAAAAAATTGAAGACTATATAAAACAATATGTTGCAAAAGATCAAGCATATACACAACAATTTATTGAATAATTTGTTGAAGATTCCAAGGGGAGATGAATACTTACTATAGGGGTAGCACGTATTTTCTTCATTTTCAAACAAGAGATGAGCCTATAGAAGGGTCTCACTCTCCAATAACCATGGTAGACGAAAGAGGAGATTAACCTAATTTTTTTCAATTTACTATCTAGGAAACAAGGATGAAAAATATCAATCCTTCTACTACCCCTCATTTCTAGGGGTTGGCCACCAAAGATCTTGATACATTTCTCATTAAGTTTGAATTTCTCTATAGAAATTATGACTACAAGACAAATTCCTAGAAGTTGAGACTATTTCCATCCACTCTAAAGGAGATAGCATTAAGATGATTCATGAGCCTTGATAGAAACAATATCAACACTTTAGCACAAAAGAAACAATATTTCAGTAAGTACATGGACTACTATAAAGACCAAGACACTAGGGATGGCATTTTTATCATGATCTAAGGAGAATACACACAGACACACAAACAACATTCTAGAAGCATTATTAGGTTAAAAGTGGCATTTTCCTTCATAATCATTTTTTGTAATGTCATTAATCATAACATCCCCTAGCCCAGATGAGGTCCATTATGTGCAGAAAAACTCATAAATTAAAATTTATGCTATCTAATTAATTTCATGTACCTTCCATTTACAAATTACAACCATATTAACTATTGTCTATTACAATAAATTATATGCATCTACAACATGCTAAAATCACACATGAATGCAATAAATAGCTTATTATAGTAGCATATAAATCATTCTCAACTACAGAGTTAATGCACAACAAATAAACTCATAATACAACAGAAACAAGATATAACCGTACTTATCTTTTATAAATAGTTGTGCAACCAGTTGCTTGGGATAGATGTTCCACCCAACCATAGACTTGTTGTTCAAAATCTCAACAGTAAGTCACCCTCGAGTTGAGGATCATAATTCACAAAAGAGGATGGTCTCTCACTTTCCACTTATAGCTCAGAAAAAACCCACAACCCACTCGTATTCTCCTATAGCTATCTTGTTTTCCACCGTCTCTCTTCCTCTCGACCTACCCAACCCAAGGAATGTAACCATTCACTGATATCAATCCCTCGAGCATCCCATTTGTTTATTAGGGTCTCTCTGGCACATGTAACTAGTATCTCTCAATTGGGAAAACTCAAGGGAACTCACTGCCAAGAGAACTACCAACAACAACATAAAACACTTGTTGTTACAATACAACCCACATGGGAGCTCACTCTTCAGGCTTGACAACCTATCTCTTCAGTATTTAGCTCCAAAATGCTCCAGAAATGCTCCAGCATGCTCTAAAATTTTCCCTCCATGGATGCTCTAGCTCCAAGCTCTCTTTCTTTCTTTCTACTTATTGTTCACACCAAAAACTTCATTTGTAAAATTGTTATAGCTACCCATATGAATTTCCTCTTCTTTGGATTACTTTATTGACTCACACACTTCCCCAAGATGATTGTTCTCATCTCCCATGCTTCCAATAACTATGGGATGTGACCTCTCACACCCACCCTCTTACATGCATTCAATGATTGACTTTGGGGACACTCAACTAGAAACTAGAGTTTAATACACAATGATAATAAAATTCAGGAATGTGGATGAAAATAATAGACATGGTATTTCCCCCTTGGACCCCTCTTAGACATTCTCATATAACCTCCCTCTCTTTTTTGGATTAATTCATCCCCCATCTATGTCCATGTCCCCTTTTCAATTAGCATCACATTTTATTATTAAAACATAGATATACATT
This sequence comes from Picea engelmannii, assembly GCA_009831015.1. Lineage (NCBI taxonomy): Eukaryota > Viridiplantae > Streptophyta > Pinopsida > Pinales > Pinaceae > Picea > Picea engelmannii. The sequence continues at coordinate 6,480 of ML836074.1, forward strand.
TTGCATATACATCGCTTGGCAGTAGCCACACATTATATCTAAATTAATCATACATTAAACTAGGGATTTTAGTGGGGATGTTACATTCCCCCTCCCACAAAATTGTGCATCATCATCAATGCACACTATATCGATATACATAAATGCAAATTTACATCACAATACTAGAAATAAAATTCTACATTTCCACAACTCCAGTAGCAGTTCCAACCATAATATATTATTCCTCTCAACCCGCCAACCCAAGGAATGCATCATTCGTTTATCCGAGATAAACCAAGGAATGTTCCATTCCTCATATCAGGGGCCCCAATGAAGTTGGATAGGACTCTAAGATGTGGTTCTGGAACTCTAGCTGCTCAAAATGGAGTCTTTCATTTCATTTTCTTCAAAATTGTCAAACATTTGCGGGTATTCTTCCCACATATTTTTGTTGATTTTTGTAACTTCGGGAGGTATTCCAACAAAATGAAAAGGTGCCAACCATATGGGAATCTTCATTGGCACTAGATTATCCTTTCATTTCAGTGAAATCAGCCCCAGAATGAGGCTAGACTCTCATGGGCAAGTTGATGTGCTTTGTGGGTTTGTGTTGCGGCTTCACACCCACAGAGAAAGCCTAATTTCATGTTGACTTGTGGAGGGGATTCTATGATGACCCCTAAGGATTGTATATAAAGGAGAGAGGTCATTGTGACATTTCATATTGTGGAAGAATGGAGTTAGCATAAGTGATTCTGCACTTGTGCTAAGTGGCTTGGTATTTTCAACAAAGGGAGATTCTACATGGTGGAAAATATGGCCTAGGGTTGAGGACTCTCTATTTTCTATTCTTGATAGGGAAAATCACACCACACATCTAGGAGAGAGAGGCAGGTGCAGAAGGAAGAAACTATACAAGTGGAGCAATTCGTATGGAAGGGTTTGTATATGTTTTCGTGCATGTACGCTGGTTTCAATGGGAACAATTGTGTACGTACGTGTGTTGCAGTGGGAACAATTGCATACGTAGGTGGGTTGCAGTGGGAACAATCATGTACATACGTGGGTTGTAGTGGGAAAATTCACGTACATTCGTACAGATCTTCCTGGGCAAGTGCAGGTCTGTACATGGCTGACAGGTGACGTCAGCAAGTTGTACAGGTGCTCTACAATAGATTTGTGGGAAGAATATATTTCTAGGATAGAGTTGAGGTTTGGTTTTCTTATTTGTATGGTTATTGGAGGAAAATATGATCCTTGGATTTTTGGTGACATCTATATTGGATGAGAGGACAGGTTGTCCTGGATTTGGCAATATTGTATTGGTTGGGAGGGTTGTTTTTTCCCTCAAAATTTATGAAGTTAATAAGGTTACAAAACTGAAATTTGTGTCTCATATGTGTTGATGATTCATCTCTGATATTTTTTGTTTCCATTGCATGTAATTTCACTCAATAATTTTTAGTGTAAAATTGTTCAGTGATAACAGCTAGGCTTTTATTGTTAGATCACTAGGAAGCATTTTTCAGATCTGAAAATTAGTCACATAAAAGTGTATGTGAAAATTGAGATGGTATTAGAGATTGGGATTTGAAAAGAAGTCTTTGAGTGTCACACACCCAACTCCTTAAAAGAACATCTAAGGGATGGGGAGTCGAAATTTTGCTTTTCCTTGGTTCATTTTCGGTCCCTTACTAAGAAAAACCCTCCCATTTTTCTTGTCCTAAGTTTACATCTCATACTAACCGCTTAAGTCAGTTAGAGGTGTCTTCCTTGTTACCTCGTACAAAAGACCGGGAGCTAAAAGGTTTTCTTAGTGAAGGTTTCGTGACTTTGGAACTCCTATACTTTGGGGGTTCTAACGGTGTTGTATAACGTTCCTCCCGAAGTACTGAATTCCTAGATCGTCAAACAATGGAGGGGATCGATGGCCCACATCATCCACCGAGATCCTACAGTTGGAAAGGGGCTTCGAGACTTTAGAGATATTTCCCACTCCCTCATGCGACATCCCCGAAGTGTCGAACTGGTGGAGTTACGAAGGGCCTCGATATTTCGCCATGTGGCCTATAGTTAATGGTCATGATTTAGTCCGGGACTCTGAGATTCGAGAGTCCCAGAGGGTTAACACATTCACTCCTTCGAAGCATCAGAATAGCGAATTTGCGAAGGGGATTGAGATTGCTCCACATGGAAAGATGAAGCTTACACATGGCCCCTACAGGGGGTGACACGTGTCACAGTCTAAGGGTTCCATGGGGTCTACGGATGTGAAAATATAGGTGACACATGATATACATAACATGGGTCCACGTCACCTTGAGTGACGTCGGGATGCCACGACATCTTGGATTGATCTCCCGCCAGCCCTTTGTTCTCATGGCCAGTGAGAGTCCATGTAGTCCCTGGATCTATGGCCTCCATTACTTTGGGGCTTCAACAAGTTCAGTTCGATAGTTATGATTGAATCGATTGTTCAGATCGATGGCTTAGAAGGATTGTGGAGTCTTGAATAGCATAGTGTTTAAACGCGTCGTCAAGTTCTGCAATGGGAGATGCACGTTGGTGGAGGGACCCATGGGTACCGTCGATTTGTGGACGAGTGACGATCGACGATCATTGGATATTGGGGAAACACAACTTATGCGGTTGCTAACTCAGCCTTAAGATCTTGCAATGGTTCCCCACCATTGATATGTCCTTACTAAGATCTGACAGTCAGGGCTTAATCAAACGTTGATCCAATGGTCCTCCTCTGCAACTCCCGTATCTTATTGTTGTTGTGGTTTTTTGTGTTGTACCACCTCTAATCTCCTGAAGTGGTCAATGTTGGGTTGACCTTGGTAGGGATCTGACGGTCAGGAAAGCTCCTGATGGATCCTTGGATCTACGGTCCTCGGTACTTCACAACTCTTGGTTTCGACACTTTTCGAACCCTCTTCATGCAAGTCCCCCAAAGACCTAATCTTTGGACTCTCGGATCCTGCGACATGTTTCCTCTTCGACAACCGGTAGAGATTTACTCTGGCAATCACGACTTCGACAATTTTCACCCTTTGAAAACCCTCGACCAAAATCCTCTGGACTACACATCCTCTAGATCACAGGATCATTTTCTCACGTACCCATCCATCCAACGGTCTTGGTTACTTCGACAATTCGACATTTCGGGAGTTCGACGTGTATCTCCCAGCTTTTCCTCTGAACCACGACAGATCTATCACCACGTTTACCTAGCCTCTATGGCCAGGATTTACTTTGACTTGTAGAGATTTAAGGAAAACTTACACTTCTCTTAATTAGATGAATACCTGGTCTCCCGGATAATTGTGGATCTGTGGACATGTGTCCCTCCAGCTTCAACAATCTATATTAACTCAGGGACTCCAACATTCAGGATTTTCGGTGCTAGACCGCTCATGTTCTCCCGAAGTAAGACATCACCAAAGGACTTAATGCTTCCCTTCCTACATCCAATCTAATGGCCAGGAGAGGCCTACACTAGGTTTCCAAATCGACGACCCTCATTTATTCATGTCTCTGGCCTTCGGCTATTTCTGAGGATTGTGGGGACATAAGTCTCGAAGGGATAGCTACCTTCAGACTAGAGTAAGGTTCCCAGACCCTAGTCACATGGGTCTCTTGGATAATATTAAGGGATAAACGCAATATCCTCTCAGTAGAAAAGAGGTTAAGGGCATGGGCACGAGCCCTCGGTCAGATGGGTGAATGGTCTGAAGGAAAAAATCCATTCTCCCATAGAATTCAAACTCTGATACTCCCGCTAAGGTAAAATTCAAGGGATTTGCAGGACTTAGACGTTTCAGTCGGTCCTACCCTGATCCTCCTGCGGATGCACATCTCATAACTATCTAACAGAAAAACTAAGATAAAATGGAAGCCATGAAATATAACAGTTTACAAAAGCAAAAGAGCATGTCTAATAACTGTTTGAATACTGCAATACCGAATCATAAACATAGACATTTTCATCATCATACCCAACATAATACATCGAGTATGAAAACACTTATCAGAACTTGAAAATGTGAAGCAACTGTTGAAACGGGTGCATGTTTCCTCCCAACCATAGGCATAACCACTCCTATTGGATTTACCATTGGCCACCCCCGATCTAGACCATGATGATTTGAGAGAGATTCTTTCTCTTTGCTCCACAATAGTCAGGGATGAAGGTTACTCTCCTTCTCTCACGGGAACTTGGAAACTAGTTTTCTCTGCTCCAATAAAGGAGGTATGCATGAGTAATTCCTCAGTCACTCGTTAGCCTCGTTTATCAACTTGTAGCGAAACCATGTCCCAAGATTCTTACAATCGGATCGAGCTTACTACTCAAATTTTTTCTTTCAACTTATGAGCCGTAGTATGTGTCATTTCTCTTCCCTGGAGAGTGTTTTCTCTGCTCTGCTATCTCTCAGATCTGTCTCTCCACCTGAATTCACTCATTCCTTGTCTTCCTCAACAAGGTTGTGTGGGTTTGAATCCCAATTTGTGTTCATGCCTGGAAGCCTTACCAATGGGTACCCTGTCACATCTCCTCATTAACTCTTGGCGATGGCCTTCCAACTACCATCCTAACTAGTAATTCATTTCTGGGTTAGAGGACTGTTGAGCAATTACACCTAGTAGGTACTAGTCTGGTGAGGGTCTGTTGGCACAGGGGTAAACCCAGGGTTCAATGCTACAACAATGCACCAACAAAACCCTAACTATTGGCCCTTTCAAAAACATCTATGAAGCAGATGAATTCTCACCCGAGGTAGAGGCAGGGGTGGTTGCAAGAATCCAGTGTCTGCAACCTTAGCTGGGACACAGATCTATGACTGTAACACCTTACCACAAAACTTAGCAGTTATAGTTCATTAATACCTAGTTTATTCTACAACGCAGTTAAACCCTAATAGTAAATCTGTTCAACATTCCCATAGATTCAATAGAGTCAAGCACTAAGCATACTAACATAGATCAGATCTAGCATTCACTCACATTATTCAACACTAAGCTACCATATTAGATTCATTCATTATCTAACAGTGCACTAAGCATTTAATCATATAAACAAGAGAGAAACCATAAAGAACAAAGCATTCACAACACATGATATACGTGGTTCGCCCCCACCTTGGGGCTACGTCCACCAACTCTTCGTCTTCTTTATTAGCTTTTTTCAATCTTATTACATGCACAAAGCCTCAATATAAACTTCACAGAGGACAAGAAATCCGTGCACTCTTTGGTAGATCCTCCTTCCCCAAGCTAGGTTACAACACAAAGCCTACATACAGTCTCTTACGGTCACTTGCACTTAGTTGTGCAAGTCTCACACAGTATGCATGAAGCACTTACAACTATTACTTTCACTTAGAAAAACTTACAACTCTTCAATCACATAGATCAAACTATTTCCTACATCGCCTAGATTTCTATTTATACATTAAAAAAACAGGCCTAAACATGGGTAAACCCATGGGCCAACATTCCCATACCCGTTACATAATCCCAAAACCTAAAAATCCCTAAAAAGGGGTTGAGATCCCATGATATCCTCTTCGCCTTGCACTCCAACTTCGACAACCTGTCGATGTCCCAAAACTAGGTCAAACATGACCAAGAATCCTCAAAACTTGGTCAAGGGCCAACATGCCCCCAACACTCACTTGTGACTCATCCCGAGTCACTCTAATCTGGGTAGCTCTACTTCAAAAGACTCAATCTTGGCTCGAGCTACTTTGACTTGTTGTTGTGTCATGGCCTCTTGTTCAACAAACTCTTGGATGATTGCTTCGTTGACAGGTCCCTCTAGGCATTGTTGAGATGCAGTGACGAATTGCTCCAGTCCTGCTCCTTGACCTTCAATCTCTGTGAATAGTTGGCAAGCGTCATCCTGTATAGGTTGGAGCCTCTGAGTCACTTCCATGACTCTGCTCTGAATGGTGTGAACCTACTATTGAGTAGTGCATTTCTCTTGGGATCGTTTCATCCTTTCAACAGCTGACAGGTGCTTCAACTGTGCCTGTATTGTTTCTGTTTGCTGCTTCGCCTCATGGAGCTGTGACTCTAGTGCCTTTAATTATGGATTCTTGGTGAGTTTCTCATAAGTTTGGGTACTTTGATCACTTAGTTTCTCACATTCCATGGCGAGGGCCTTGATTCTCTCAATTGTGCTTCGAGCAATTGCATCTCTTTGATCCCTTACATCCTGTAGAGTGTCAGGCACTGTGCGAAGCTCTAACTTTGCTATTCTTTGTTATAGTTGTTGGATAGATTCCACGATTTTATTTACTTGATGCTCGACTCAGTCTTTTTCCTTTGGCTCTAAGCCTATCATAGAGCGGAATGATATGTTGACTGCTTCTTTCACTTCGAGTTTCTCTGCGAGTAACTGTTCTTTTTCTTGTTGAATCTGCGCTTTCTCCTCTTCAAACTTTGTCTGGAGAGCAACCTTCTCTTTCTTTGCAAGTCATCATTGTTATATGAGTACTTCTTGCACTTGATTCAAGACCAGGGTGGCTTGTTTGTTTTCTTCTTGTGCGTGATGAAGGCAAGCTTTGGTCGCATCAGCTAGTTGGTGGAGTTGGGTTGGCTCATCTCCTAACTATGATTCTCCTGATGGTAGGGGCATAGTGGACACTATGTGACTAGAATGAAGGGCCTGTTGTACCCCTCGGAGTTCGACCTCGATTCTTTCATACATCTCCTCCTGCTTGGATTCTTTTTTCTGCAAGATTTCCTGTGAGGCGTCGTTTATAGTTGCAATGATGAAGTCAAAGTCATCAAAAGTGAGCACAGTCTACATCTTAGTCAACGTGGCTCTGGATTTTTTCCGGGAAGAGGGTTTCGGGGGAGAAACATCCCTCTTCTTTAAGGGATCAACGTCATCTCTAGGCGGTGTTACTTCGCCTTGCTTCTTCTCATCTTCTTTACCATTTATCTCTTCTACTTCATCATCACCCCCTCGGTCAGGTGATGCTGAAGTAGTGTTATATGAGGTGCTACTTAAGTCTTGGAATTCTTCGGTCTTCTTCCTTCTGCTAGTTCCAGGTGTGTCATGTTATTTGTGAGTGGCCTTCGGGATGTCAAGTTCGGGATCAAACATCTCTGTAGGGTCAACATGGATAAGGAAGTCTGTTGACAAGTGCTTATTTATCTCCTTGAGGTCCTCTTCTGTGAGCTTGTAGTACGACTGAAGCTCCTCCTTATGTTCATCTACTCGCGTAGTAATATAGATGAAGTGTCGATCTGCGTGGAACTTCATGAGGGGTCAGAACTGTTGTAGGGTGTTCAACGTCATGCAAGGTTTAGCTTCGATAGCCCTCTTTAGCTAGAGATAATATGTGTGAAATACTCCATTTGACTACGATTTTTTTCCCATATCGCTCGAGTACCAGAGCGTCATGAAATTCACAGCAAGTGGCTCGAATGGATCAATGTCCAAGAAGGTCTCACCTTCCAGCATCTCCCAAGCAAAAAATGCGATGAGGATCAAGAGCCAACTAAAGTGGAACTTGTATCCCTAATCCTATGTTTCACGATAGTCTAATTCCAGCTGATTAACTAGGTACTTCGCCCAGTTCAATTGTACACCTTCCATGCATTTCCTTGCGAGATCAATGACAAAGCATGTGACCTGTGTGGGTATGTTATTCCTTACTATCTTTCCTGCAATTAATTGGCATGCTAGGTGCACTATGCCATTCTAGATGGAAGATACCTTGTAGCCTCACTTCCTCTTCTCAACATCGCCATATGTATCCTTGATCTTCTATGCTAATGCGCGATCTGTGGCCTTCCCTGGATAGAAGTCCTACGGGTTGGGTCCTTGCATACTCAATGCGGTGATCCTATAGATGAGCGTCAGATAGACTGTCATACGAAGGTCTAGCCATAAGTAGCTTCCATGGTAACATGAAAGTAGGAGCTTGACACATGCGTTAACTTCCTGGTGCCTTCCAAAGTGTGGGATTTTCATTGCATTCAACAGGGTGGACTGCGCGAGGTTCATCGTCCACGGCTGGGGGATTATTTTCTAGGTCTTCCCCTTCATCCTGGTCAAGTATTTATACGAAGCGAGCATACTATGGTTCTTGCGGTCTCCTAAGTTGAAGTCGTTGAACTTCAACGCTGTGATCTTGTCCTGCTGCGCTCGAACTACGCATATCCCCTTCGGGAGGTACGCAGTAACCATGGTGTACTCAAAATCTCTCGGCACACTATCACGATTCACCGCGTCGGCTAGAGGCGAGATGTAGTTGGGTAATATGTTTGGGATTAGCTTCACATTTGCTAGGTCATCTCTATGCTTGGTTCTCTTTTTTGTTGTTGGTTGGGATGGTCCGAATCTGTGAGTAGTTGACAGAGAGGCTTGCACTCCTCTCGTCGATGACGCTTGTATACCCATAGAAATTACTCTTTCAGTCATGATGTCGATGAGTACCTCCTTCACAGACTCTTCAACTACGCTAAGTTCTTCAAACATAGACACTCGTGGTTGAATATCTCAGGTTTGAAGAATAACTACTCAATGCAACAGGATGGATGGTGATAACACGATGATCACTGTGAGAAATAAAATAATATGTGGGCTCAGATAATCACAGTTGGAAAAAGTGTTCTCGATGCAAGGATCGACAGAATAAGTAGATAACTAGGAAACAAATCTCTCCAATGGGTGAGAAGCCTTCATTAATTCAGTTCGGTCTGTTACGACGCGGTCCCAACAGTCTGATAGCGAGCTTTCTGATCATAAATGTCATTCTGCCCGTTCAGGGTGTTGGTCTAATGGTTATACTGTTCCCAACAGATATATTTCTTCACCATGGTGAAGTTCCATGTGACGTTGTTCTGATATCCCGACGAAGTTCCAGTTTTGCAAATTTTCCTTCTACGAAGTTCCCTCTGGAACCTTCTGTAAGTTTTTTATCTTTGATCTCTTCTTGCTTAGTTTTCTATCCTTCTTTCCAGTGAGCTTTGTCTCGGTATTCTTCTTTCCATTCTGATTCTTATCTCCTCTTGGCATAGTAATTTTGCATTGTTGATATTCTTTCCTAGGATTCAAGGGAAATACTTCTTCTCTATCTGGGGTAGGTGCTTCAGTCTGCTGTGAGTCTTCTCGTGTTCTTCCAATTTCGACATCCAAGTATTTGGTTTTAAATAGCTTCGATCTGTTCCCTTGTTCTGCAATAAAGTTTGTGATCCTCCTAGTCATGGAATATTTCAACTCTTGCTTCTTTTTCTCTAAGACTTCTTCTTCTTTCCTTCTGGCCCGATCCCCTTCAATCCAAGGTTTTCCTAGTAATATAGTAAATGAGTCATTGTTCTCAATAAATTTAACAACTTCAAATTCTTCCTCTGTCAAATTTCCATGGGCACTCATAGATATCTAGGTGAGCTTTCCACACAGGGTTATCAACTTCCCTCTAAATAATCCTATTCCCCCCAATGAAGGAATCATAACAGGCTTTCCTAAAGTTTCCCAAGTTCTTTCTGTCATAATATTCACCTGTGTGTCTTCATCCTTTCCCCCTTTAATGAAGATCGTCCTCGATGTTCTATCTACCAATGTGTTCTATATGTATAGACGTAAAAAAAGAGAGGATATGCATGTCTCATGACATCCTCCATTTCCCATGTAGCCTCATCTAGTCCAAAGTGTTTCTGTTGCACCTTGACCTGTGCAATGGTTCTATTCCTAAGTGGGGTTTCCTTCCTGTCTATTATGCATTGGGATTCTGGCAGGAGTTCTCCCTCGGGTTCCACCTGAATCACAGACCAGTTAATAATATGTTTAGAATCGTGTACATACTTATTTAATAAAGAAACATGGAAAACATTATGTGCCTTCACTGTGGGAGGAAGTGATAGCCGATAGGCTAATGGTCCCACTCTATCCAAAACTTCAAAGGGTCCACAATACTGAGGTTTCAGCTTAGAACAATCTCCCATCCTCTAAGATTTTTTCCTGGGTCTAACTCGAAGATACACAGGATCTCCTGCCTTGAACTCTTTAGGAGTTTTTTTCATGTATGCGTAGTTTTTTTGTCTATCCTGGGTTATCTTCAGATTTTGTCTGATCTGAATCACTTGTTGTTCCATTTCCTTTAACATATCTGACCTGATTGTAACTTTTTCTATTGGGTTGTTCCAACTGATTGGGATGTTGCATTGCCTTCCATAGAGGGATTCAAAAGGGCTCATTTTTAATGACTCTTGATAGCCATTGTTGTAGGAAAATTCTATCAGTGGTAGGTAGTCCTCCCATTTTTTAGGTTGATGCATTACATGCATCCTCAACATGTCTTCTAATACTTGGTTTACCCTCTCTATTTTCCCATCAGTTTGAGGGTGACAGGCTGTACTAAAGAGTAATTTTGTTTCAAATCCAACAAATAGATATTTCCAAAAGTTTGAAGTAAACTTTGTATCTCTGTCGGATAAAATTTCCATAGGCATGCCATGTAGTATGAATATCCCTTTCATGAATATGTTGGAAATATCTATTTTCTTGCAGGTTGACTTGATAGGTATGAAGTGAGCAGCCTTGCTCAGTTTGTCCACAACTACCATGATGGCATTGTTCTATTTGGTTGATCTTGGTAATCCTGTGATGAAATCCATGGAGATGGTTTCCCATTTCCATTCGAGAATTTGTAGGGGATGAAACAACCCTACTGGATGCCAGTGTTCTGCCTTAACATGTTGACATTCTAGACATTTATCCAAATAGTCAACTATGTCCTTCTTCATTCATGGCCAATAAAACTGTTTCCTAGTGGTTGTGATCATTTTCTGATAACCAAAATGACCAGTATATGGTATTTTGTGTAGTTCATCCATTATGAACCTCTTCAAGTCGTCATAATTTGGAATGTATAATATTCCCTTGTAGGTCAGCAGGTCATCATTAAGCATTTGATAACCTTCATACTTCATCCTTCTGGTCTCTTGCTTTAGGTATGATTTCACGGTATTGAAAATTTCATTCGTTTCTTGTGCAGTCTTGACTCTCTCTTTGATGTCTGATTCACTGATGCTTACAGCTGCCAAGTGAACCACTTTCATACTTATACTAAGGGAATCAACCACCCTATTCTCCTATCCTTTTATATGTTTGATTTCAAAATCGAAATCACTAAGGAAAGACATCTACCTAGCTTGTCTCACATTGATGCATTACATGCATCCTCAACATGTCTTCTAATACTTGGTTTACCCTCTCTGTTTTCCCATTAGTTTGAGGGTGACATGATGTACTAAAGAGTAATTTTGTTTCAAATCCAACAAACATAGATTTCCAAAAGTTTGAAGTAAACTTTGTATCTTTGTCGGATAAAATTTCCTTAGGCATGCCATGCAGTCTGAATATCTCTTTCATGAATATGTTGGAAATATCTATTTTCTTGCAGATTGACTTGATGGGTATGAAGTGAGAAGCCTTGCTCAATTTGTCCACAACTACCATGATGGCATCGTTATATTTAGTTGATATTGGTAATCCTGTGATGAAATCCATGGAGATGGTTTCCCATTTCCATTCGATAATTGGTAGGGAATGTAACAACCCTGTTGGATGCCAATGTTCTTCCTTAACCTGTTGACATTCTAGACATTTATCCAAATAATCAACTATGTCCTTCTTCAATCATGGCCAATAAAACTGTTTCCTGGTGGTTGTGATCATTTTATGATAACCAGAATGACCAGTATAAGGTCCATTATGAACCTCTTCAATTCGTCATAATTTGGAATGTATAATATGCCCTTGTAGGTCAACAGGTCATCATTAAGCATCTGATAACCTTCATACTTCAGCCCTGTGGTCTCTTGTTTTAGGTATGATTTCACGGTATTGAAAAATTCATTTGTTTCTTGTGCAGTCTTAACTCTCTCTTTGATGTCTGATTCACTTATGCTTACAGCTGCCAAGTGAACCACTTTCATACTTATACTAAGGGAATCAACTACCCTATTCTCCTTTCCTTTGATATGTTTGATTTCAAAATCGAAATCGCTAAGGAGAGCCATCCACCTAGATTGTCTCACATTGAGCTTTGGTTGGTCAAACAAATACCTCAACCCACTATGGTCTGTCATAAGTACAAATATTCTACCTAAGAGGTAATTCCTCCACATTTTTAAAGTGTGCACTATGGAAGCCAATTCCATATCATGGGTCACATAATTGACTTCATTCTTATTCAATTTTCTAGATTCATACCAAATCACATGTCCTTCTTGCATAAGGACTCCTCCAAGCCCTTCCTTGCAGACATTTGTACAAACAAGGAAGTCCTTTTCTGGGTCTGCAATCTTCAGTACAGGTTCATTTGTTAGAAGTTATTTCAACTCTTGAAATATTTTTTCACATTCTGATGTCCAAATGAATTTAACCCCCTTTTTCTGAAGGGAGGTGATTGGGCAACCAATCTTGGAGAATCATTTTATGAATCTCCTATAGTATCCTACCAGGCCCATAAAGGATATGATATTAGATACATCCTTTAGAGTAGGCCAATCCATAATGGCCTTGATCTTGTAATGATCAACTGCCACCCCTTCTTCATATACAACATGGCCTAAGTAATAGACTTGCTTCTGGAAAAAGTCACACTTACTAAGCTTAACATAGAGTTGATATTCTCTTAGAACTTGGAGTACTAGCTTGAGATGTTCTTCATTCTCTTCCCTATTCTTGGAATATATTAGGATATAATCAATGAAAACGAACACAAACATATTCAATAAATTTCTGAATATGTTATTCATTAAGCACATGAAAGTGGTCGGTGCATTGGTAAGCTCAAATGGCACCACCACAAATTCATGGTGACCATATCTTTTCCTAAATGTTGTCTTGTTGATGTATTCATCTTTAATTCAGACTTGATGGTATCCATACCTCCAGTCAATCTTGGAGAATATTGTAGCACCCCTTAGTTGGTCAAACAAATCATCGATCCTTGGCAAGAGATACTTATTCTTGATGGTCATCTTATTGAGTTGTCTATAATCTATGCACAGTCTGAGTGTGACATATTTATTTTTTACAAACAAGGCCAGTGCTCCCCATGGAAACACACTAGGCTGAATGTAGTCTTTGTCCCACATCTCCTTCAGTTGTGGTTTGAGCTCAACTAGCTCTGGTGTACTAATTCTATAGGGTGTTCTAGACATTGGCATTGCTCCTGGTATAAGTTCTATTGAAAATTCAATATCTCTCCTTGGAGGTAGACTTGGTACCTCTTCTGGGAATAAATCTATATATTCTCTTAATATGGGATGGTTCTCTAGGATGGGTTTTTCATTCTCAACAAAATTTAGTACTTGTATTGCATACAAGGGACATCCCTTCCTGCAATACTTCTTCACTTAGAGGGCTGATATTTGTCTCACTGAGATAGGATTTTGAATGCCTTGTATGGTTACCCTTCTTCCTTCTTCATTTTCACACTCCAAGGTTTTACTGTAACCATCCAATTTGGTTTTGTGGGAATCCAACCAGTCCATTCCAATCAACAAGTCATAATATCCTAAAGGAAGTATGTTTAGAATCACTTGGGTGGGAAATCCACTCATAACGAATTGGAATGTTGGTATGACTTATGTTACTTTTCTTTTGGTTCCATTGGCTAGTTGTACCAACCATGATTTAACATGTTTATCTTGATGCAATTTACAATTCTCAATAGTTTGAGGGGAAACATAACTCAAATTAGAACCAGGGTCAATTAAAATGGAAACAAGGTGGTTGTAAATCATACCTTCCATCTCCACCATTGAATATTGGTGTTTATCTTGTCTATTATCCAAGGATGCATAAATTTGTGGCAAGCTCCTAGCCAGATCATTGACTGTGGTAGCCTCTTGGATGTTGTAGACCCTCCTATTGTTTTTTTTCCTATGTGGAAAATCCATCATCAGATGTTCTTCTCCACAATCCCAACATTTCAATGGTTCTCTCTTTCTATTATCAATCTTACTCGGGGCTGTCCCAAAGGGTTTATTTCCACTCTGAGAGGGGAAATTTTGCCGGTATACAATTTTAGTAGGGAGGCTCATCCTAGAACCTTTCCCATAGTTCTTGAATCTTGAGGGTTTAAACCCCTTTTTCTTGAATCACAAACTACTCTTCTTCTTCCAGTCCTTGGGAGGTTCAATATTGTTTGTGAACTGCTCATAGCGATACCTTGCCTTCCAGATAGTATCTTCTAAGGTCTTTGGCTCATCAAACTCAATTATGTCCTGGTAGGACTGAGGTAATCCACTAATAAATTATTTCATCTTTACTTTTTCATCCTTTATGTAGGGCACATACCTCATCAGCTCAATAAATTTGTTGATATACTCATCTATGGTGAGTTGTCCAAGCTTGAGTTCATAGAACTCCTTGGTCTTCCCATCAAAGTATTGCTTTGATAGATACTTTTTCTTGAAGTATTTCTCAAATTGTTTCCATGACAATTCCTTCTCATGGATTCCTTTCACATTCCTAAGGTCCTCCCACCAAATGGAATATTTCCCATTCATGTCGAAAATGGCTATCCATGCCTTTAAGTTTTTCAGAGTAACCATGGACTCTGAAGTACTTCTTCAAGCCAAGTAGCCAAACTTTTCTTCTTCCCCCTTCTTTATTTCTCCATCGAAGGTGGGTGGTTTGTCTTTCTTAAACTCCTCGGGGTTATGACTCTTGGAATGCTTCCTCTTCTTTCCTTTCCTCTTGGAATTTGTACTAGTTTTGCTACTAGAGGATTCCTTGGAGTTGTCAGTCTCCTCACTAGAGGATTCCTCCATTGAGTGTCTCTTAGCTCCATGTCGAGCCTTCTTCGAGGTGCTTCTCCTAGTGTGGTCACTTTCATGACCATGCTTTTGTATCTCGGGTGGAATCTAGTTTTTATTCATATTATGTATGTCCACCTGACTGACTGTTGGTCCATGTTGTAGCTAACTTTGCATGTATGACAAGCTTTGTAGTCGAACTACATTAATTTATGTTTTCTTTTCCTGCTCTTTTATCAACCTTTCATTTTCAACCTTACAACTCTGTAACCCTTCCATGAGGCTTCTCACGGTCTCATCCAAAGGAGGGGTTTCCACTTCCCTCCTGTCATCGTATTATTCCTATCTATTGTCGGAGCTCTCCCCCAACTCCTGATGTGTCACCATCCTTTACGTTGTATTTCTCCCATTTTTTATTGACTGCTTGAGTACTGATAAAAAAAATTTGTTAGTTAATTAATCTACCAATTCATGAACAACACATATTATTGCAATGTGAAGTCATTTATTTACTTGGAAACATTAGCAATCTACAATGAAGACTTCCAAAATATCTATTAACAGTAGAGTGTTTCGTCCCTCTTCTTCAGTAGAGGTTCAGACAAGTTTCTTATATAAGAGGGCTAAGGTAGGGTGTTACCCCATAAGTTCTCTAATAACATTTTTATGTGACTCATGCATGATCCCAAGCAGGCCAAGTGTTGTTGTCATGCTCTTATACCAATTTGTCACACACCCAACCCCTTAAAGGAACATCTAAGGGATGGGGCGTCAAAATTTTTCTTTTCCTTGGTTCATTTTCAGTCTGTTACTAAGAAAAACCCTCCCATTCTACTTATCCTAAGTTTACATCTCATACTAAGCGCTTAAGTTAGTTAGTGGAGTCTTCCTTGTGACCTCAGGCTGAAGACCGGGAGCTAAAAGGTCTGCTTAGTGAAGGTTTTGGGACTTTGGAACTCCTATACTTTGGAGGTTCTAACGGTGTTGTATAAAATTCCTCCTGAAGTACCAAATTCCTGGATCGCCAAACAGTGAAGGGGATCGACGGTCCACATCATCCGCCAAGATCCTACGGTTGGAAAGGGGCTTAGGGACTTTAGAGATATTTCCCACTCTCTCATGCGACATCCCGAAGTGCCGAACTGGAAGAGTTATGAAGGGCCTCGAGATTTCGCCATGTGGCCGACAGTCAACGGTCATGATTTGCTCTGGGAATTTGGGCTTTGAGAGTTCTAGAGGGTTAACACATTCACTCCTTCAGAGTGTTGGACTAGAAAATTTACAAAGGGGCTTGATATTTCTCCCATGGAAATATGGAGATTACATGTGGCCCCTATAGGGGTGACACGTGTCACAGTCTAAGGTGTCCATGGGGTCTATGGATGCACAAATATAGGTGACATGTGGCATACATAACATGGGTCCATGTCACCTTAAGTGATGTCTGGATGCCATGGAATCTTGGCCTAATATCCGCCCAACCCTTCGATCTCACAGTTAGTGAGAGTCCATGTAGTCCCTGGATATACGACCTCCATTACTTTGGGGCTTCAACAAGTTCATTTCGATGGTTGTGATTGAATCGATCGTGCAGATTGATGGCTTAGAAGGATTGCAAATTATTGAATAGCGTTGTGTTTAAAATTGTTGTCGAGTTCCGCAATGGGAGATGCACATTGGCTGAGGGACCCATGGGTACCATCGATTTGTAGACGGGTGACGATCGACGGTCATTGAATATTGTGGAACCACAACTTATGTGGTTGTTAACTTAGCCTTTAGATCCTGCAATGGTTCCCCGATGTTGATCTGTCCTTACCGAGATCTGATGGTCAGGGCTTAACCGTGTGTTGATCCAACGGTCCTCCTCTACAACTCCCATATCTAATGGTTGTTTTTGTTTTTGGCATTATACCACCTCTAAGCTTCCGAAGTGGCCAACGTTGGGATAACCTTGGTAGGGATACGATGGTTAGGGAAGCTCTCGATGGATCCCTGGATCTACGGTCCTCATTACTTCACAACTCTAGTCTTGGATTCTTGTCGAATCCTCTTGATGCAAATCCTCTGAAGAGATAAATCTCCAGACTCTCGTATCTTACACCACATGTCCTCTTCAACCAACGGTCGAGATTTACTCCCGCGTTCACAACTTTGGTGTTTTTCACCCTTTGAAAACCCTCATCCAAAATCCTTCGAAGTACACATTCTCCAGACCACGAGATCATTTGTCACATACCCATCCATCCAACGGTCCTGGTTACTTTAGAAATTTGGTATTTCAGGAGTTCGGTGTGTATCTCCCAGATTTTCCTCCGGACCACGTCGTATCTATCACCACGTGTACCTAGCCTCTACAACCAAGATTTAATTTGGCTCATAGAACTTCGAGGAAAACTTACGTGTCTCTTAATTAGCTGAATACTCGGTCTCCCAGATAATCGTGGATCTATGGACATACACCCCTCTAGATTCAATGGTCTGGATTAACTCTGGTACTCCGACGTTCGAGAGTTTTGGCACTAGACCGCTCATGTTCTTTCGAAGTAAGACATCATCGAAGCACCTAATGCTTCACTTTCTACGTCCATTCTAATGACTGGGAGAGGCCTACACTGGGTCTCTAGATCAACGACCCTCATCGATTCACTACTCTGGCCTTCGACTATTTCTGAGGATTGTGGGAACGTAATTCTTGAAGTCCCGAAGGGATAACTCCCTTTGGACTAGCACAGGGTTCCCAAACCCTGGTCACATGGGTTTGCAACAAAGAGGTTAAGGGCATGGACACAAGCCCTCGGTTAGATGGGTGAATAGTCTAAAGGATAAACGCCCTTCTCCCACATAATTTCAACTCTGATACTCCTGCTAAGGTAAACTTCAAGGGATTTGTAGGACTTAGACATTTTAGTTGATCCTACCCTGACCCTCCTATGGATTCACATATCATAACTATCTAGCAACAAAACTAAGATAAAATGGAAGCCATGAAATATAGAAGTTTACAAAAGAAAACGACCTTGATTAATAATTGTTTGAATACTGCAAGACAAAATCATAAACACAAACATTTTCATCATCATACCAAACATAATACACCGAGTAGGAAAACACTTATCAGAATTGGAAAATGTGAAGCAACTGTTGAAAGGGGCACCTATTTCCTCCCAACCATAGGCACAACCACTCCTACTAGATTTATCACTGGCCACACAACAGTCAAGGACGAAGGTTACTCTCCTTCTCCCATAGGAACTTGGCAATTGGTTTTCTCTGCTCCAAGAAAGGAGGTTTGCACGAGTACTTCCTCAGTCATTCATCATCCTCGTTTATCATCTTGTAGTGAAACCTTGACCTAGGCTTCTTACATTTGGATCAATCTTACTGCTCAGTTTTTTCTTTCAACTTCCGAGTCGAAGTATGTGTCAGTGCTCTTCACTGGACAATGTTTTCTCTACTTTTCTATCTCTCAGATATGTCTCTCTGCCAGAATTACCTCATTCCTTGTGTTCCTTAGCAAGGTTGTGTGGGTTTGAATCCCAAATCATGGTCAGGCCTGGAAGCCTTATCGATGGGTACCCTACCTCATCTCCTCATTAACTCTTGAGGATGTCCTTCCAACTACCAACCTGACTGGTAATTCATTTCTGGGTCAGAGGATTGTTGAGCAATTACACCTAGTAGGTACTGGTCTGGTTAGGGTCATATCAACCATACTTGGTTTCCCTTCACCATCTCTCTCATAGAATCCATGGTCTATCTTGGAAAACTTTCCCCTTTCAGCAGTTGTGCAACACATATTCAAATTCAAATTCTATTAATAACAAAAAATTCATACATTGACCCTTTTATACAAAGGTTCATAAAATCAAACATTCACACATATTTAGTCTACCATATTCTCTTGGATAACTATAGTTATATTTACAAACTAGGGTAAACATAGGTATTAGAATGAGACACATAGCTACTACATTTGGTTGCAAATTTCTTGTTTTTTTCTCAACGGGTCAAGATGGTGAACACTTTGAAACTTGAGGACAGGTTGGAAGGGGAAACAAACTTTCAGGATTGGAAGGCTAGGGTGTTTCTCTTGTTGGAAGAGAATGACCTCAAAGAGTATGTTGAGGAAGTGGTTCCTAGCCTGACTCATGTAGTAGATTTGGAATTCCACAAGAAGAGGGAAGTGGAGGCCAAGCAGGTGTTGGTAGAGTTCGTGAAGGATCACTTGATTCCTCACATTTCTAAGAAGACATATTCCAAGGAGATATATGATGCTCTGGTAGGTCTATACCGGAATGGGAATATAGGCATGAAGTTGCATTTGAAGCATCAACTTCAAGTTGTTAGGATGTATAGTGAGGAAACATTTGTGAATTATCTTATGAGGATTACACAGATCCAAGATAAGCTTGTGGCCATTGGTGATAAGGTGGAGGATATTGAGTTGGTGAATGTGGCGTTTAGAGGTCTTCCCAATTATTGGGAACCATTTGTGAAGGGGATCTGTGCATGAGACAAGTTACCATACTTTGATAGATTGTGGATTGATTATATCCAGGAGGAGACCAGGTTGGTGTCCAGGAATGATATGGATGGTATGGTGAAGAGTAGCAGTGATGAGAACTAGGCCCTTGCAGACTACACTAGGAAGTGAAGAAGAGGTTCTCCAGGAAAGAGAGGTTCTCCTGGGTGGAGGGCTTCTCCCGAGAGAGAATCATCTCCAGAATTGAGGTAGAGGAAGGATCTTTGTAAGATTAGATGTTTTGAGCATCATGACTTTGGGCACTATGCTTTATAGTGTCCACACTAGAGAGGAAGGGGAAGAAGGTAGCAGGCATCGACAACATAGGTTGATGAGGTTGCAGATAGGTTCTAGAGGGATATATTGTTGGTCTCCTCTCTTTCAAGTATAGGTTCTAGTAGGGGGGCTTGGTTGGTAGACAACAGAGCATCTTTCTATATTACAGGTGCTAGATAGTTATTTAATAGCTTCATAGAAATTGACTTAGACTCGTGCATAGAGCTTGGTATGGGAAACAAGCATGCAATACGAGGATCTGATACAATATCATTCAGGTTGGAGTTAGGAGAGGTGATGAGAGTGTCAAATGTGTTATGGGTGCCATAGCTCAAGAAAAATGTTCTCTCAGTCTCAAAGACTGATAAGAAGGACTACAACATATTTTTTCAAGAAGGACAAGTGTTGTTTGTGCGCAGAGGATATAACTTTATATCAGTAGTCGTTCTTGAAGTTAGAATGGGAAACCTATATAGGTTGACGGTCTTCTATGATGATCCCTAAGGATTGTATATAAAGGAGAGAGGTCATTGTGACATTTCATATTGTGGAAGAATGAAGTTAGCATAAGTGAGTCTATTATTGGTTGTGGAGTTTGATTATCTTCATGATTCATAGGTTTATTTCAGCCATGTTTGAAACCCATTCCTTAATGGGAGGATGTGAGGGGGATTTACCCCATGTTGGAGCTGCCTTTGTTTTTTATCCCGTTTTGAATTTCATATCTTAATGCTCGAAATCGAAAGATGATTTTTCGTATTTTCCTTCCTTTGTTCCAAAATCTATGAAGTCTCATTACGCGAGTGGCGACGGTTATCATACTCTCAAGGCAAGTTCTACTTTTCGTTCAAATGATTTTCCCCTTTTTTACCTTGGGATTTCGTATGTCTGATGTTATAGATCACATAGTTCACAAGTCCCGAACAACGAAACGACAAAATCACTTTAAAGTTTTACCCAGGTCAGTAACGAGAGTAAATTTTTTCTAAATTACGGTTAAGCATCATCAGGGTTTCGCATCTCGGCATTTACTAACTCCAAAAGTCTTACTGTCGTAACCCCGATAGCAGAAACCATGAATTTCTTGTTTTGGTAACCCGCGTTAAGGTTAAAGGTAAAAAACTTAGCCACGGTTAAGCTCTGTCAGAAATTCGCAACTCAGTGTATTTTCCTTTAAAAGCTACACTGTTAAAGCCCCAAGTCACGATAAAGATAGAAACGTAATTAATTAAACACTTAATCCGGTTTTATCCCCCATATTAATTAAAACATATCATCACGATCTCGCGATTTCGCAACTCGACATATGAACCTCCCTGAAACTATACCTTCGAAGCTTCGAGTCACGAAGTTGTGATATTAATAATCACGTAATTAATTAAGCACCTAATCATAATTACATTTTTTATTAACTAAGATAATCATCGCAATCTCGGGTCTTAGAGGTTCAAAGGGTTAAAGAGAAAACTCCCGATGTAGTGAGTACCGAAAGATTAATTAACGTTGATAAAACCTGATTAATTGAGCTAAGCCAGCATTTCTCGTGATTTGATGCATACACACTCTACGAGGCAGTCTTAATTTTTCCTTACGCCAACTGACATTTCGAACCGCCAAAATTTATGGCATTAATTAGAAACAAGGCGAATCGACAAGTAAGAATTGGGTTTTTATTGCTAAATTTATATTTAAGCATGATTTGACCGTTCTGTTCTTGAAAAGTACCGAGTTTTTGAATATATAGAGCTGCTATTTGTTATCACAAATTCATTTCTATATTACGCAGAGAAAACTTTTCTCAACGAACTAATTTCTGTATGTATACATATTTTTATCGTAGAAGAGCTAAAGTAGGATCCCTCGCCATGGCCTCGCGAAAAGCGTCTAAAGCCAACGTTGAGGTTTTGGGACAAGGTTCAGACAACGTCACTGATACTTCACCTCGAAGTGTCGACTTTGTCAGGACCTGGTCGTTTTTTTCTGATGTTCTACAATCATAATTGGTAGATTATTCTGATGATTCCAGTGATAATGAAAAATATGACCTAACTACCAAATATAAGATCGTCGTCCAATCTAGAATGCATAAAGTAGCGGCTAGGCCATGACTGCTCCCTTACTATGATATGGTCCGATGGGCATTAGACCATGTGGACATACCAACCATAACCATCATCAATGAACATAAAGTCACTATTGGGACTTTCAAACCCGAACAACTGCAGGCTATGTACAAGTTCCTACCGTGTCGGACCTTACCTACGATGCCGAATTCTTGAAGAACTTCAAACAGAAGGAATGTGTACAATATGACAAGACTATGTCCAGTTTAATCAGAGATTGGGTTTCACACCCTGCGAAGTTCAGGGCAGACAGTAATGGTATATATTCAATAGCTTCCTTGGAACCGCAGTTCAAATATGTAGCTATGATGACCTGCAAACTATATGGGAGAGAGGAAACCACATATTTTTTTCTTCAGTGGGTGCCTCTAATACATTCAGTTGCCGAAGGCTGTTCCTTCGACTGGGCTAAAATGTTGTCTGATAGCTTGGCCAATTGAGTTACAGATTATTGGGCACTGAGGGAGAGCGGAAAGATTGCTTCATTATTTATGTCCGCGTACATTATGGACGTGGTGTGTTTTCTAACGCCCTTTCCCTTAATGAGCTGGAGTTGGACTCCATCAGAGGCTGAGCCCATCCACGTCTACCATTCAAAACTATGGGAGAACAAAGCGACTGATTTTGTGTATGGAATTTTTAACTGGGTAATGGTACCACTGCATGTCACTATTTTCAACCACCCACCACCCAGGATCTCAGACAGTATAGCGATGAATCTGAGAAATATAGATGACTAGTATGTAGAAGCATAATTCTCAGATCTCAGAGTTTTTGAATCTTCTTTTCCCCCACATGCATTACCGTTATTCATACCCGACAAGTTGGCTTGTCGTGAGGTTGCTAAGCAAATTGTAATCGGTGGCATAAGCAAGGAGCTTAAGGGATATTCAAAGAAGGTATGGCCACCTTTTCCTGTTCATTTAAATTCATATTCTTTATTAGATTTCGGGCATGCTAAAGATGAGGCAGTATCCCTGGAAGACCTAAAATTGGTTCATATTGAATTCAAGAAGCACGATCCGCAAAGGGTCATGAGTAATCACTTGGCTAGTTGCGGACTCAAAAGATTCGAACATGAGAATTCACCCTCGGATGATTTTTTCCGAGGTGCAAGATCTTATGCCAAAATTTTGGATTGGATACAAGCCCTGGCACCCGAAGAGAGGGCCGATGTTCTAAAATTCCAAGAACATCGACATAGTTGTCTTCCCGCAGTATTGCGGGGTGAGAATCCAAGTGCAGCAGAGGTGAAACAAAAAGAAGCCGAAGGATCCAAAGATGCGACACCCAATCAAGAAAAACACCAGGACGGGGAAGAGAAAAATAGGAGTCCGAAAACAGAGATAAAGACTCCCGAGCCACTGAAAAAGCAGACTCCAGTTACTACTCCAGGACAGAGAGCTAAGAAAATCGGAGATCCCATCGCCTCCATTACTCCCTTGCAGTCAACTCAAGGAAACATAGACGCAGGGTGGATTTTAAATGAAGAATTGAGACCTATAAGGATGGAAGAGCTCCCTCCGAATGAGTTTTTTTTCGATAAGAAGAGAAAGGCTGTGGTAAAAAGAGAATTCTATCAGGAAGGGGGATCAACAACCAAGAAGTACAAAGTATTGATTGATGGGAAATACAAGAGGAAATATGAGTTTGCTACAGAAATAGCCGAGACCTTAGGGGCATATGCTACAACAAACCAATTTTCAGTCGGGGTTTTGAAAAATCAGCTGAAGTGAAAATATCGCCTCATCAAAACCTTAGAAACTAGACTATCCACAACAGAGGAGGCTACCAAGGACCAGGCGAGCGCAGGAATAGAACAAGCAAAGCTGGCCGATAAAAAGGAGATAGAGCTACTCAAAACTAAGCTCAAACAAGCAGAGCGGGTGGTTCAGAACGGTCAGATACAAGCAGGCCAGCAAAAAGACTTGATTGAACAGCTACAGGCTAGAGTGGAAATCGCCGAAAGTAAAGTTATAGATATCGGGATGTTCCAGTCCCAGGTGATGGAAATTCGAAGCAGGGTTTCTGCAGCCCAACGAAGTTTTCTCGCCAAGGTAGAGATAATTCGGGACAACTGCTTACTCGTTGATGAAGTATTGGAAAATTTATCTGTCAGAGAAAGGGAAGCTGGAGAAACTTGGGTCGCTTTTCAGGAAGCTATAATAGCTACTAACAACAGGGAATCGGGAAGTACTCCCAGGTTTTCCATTTCAGAGCAGACCAAAGGAAATATTTTATTGAAATAATGGGAGCACAATATATCAGAAGGTAAACTGCAAGCCAAGAAGGTAATGAAATCCTTTGAAGAGGATTTTGATTCTATAGATGGTACTCTGTTAAGTATTGATAACGAAGGCAATGATGAGACATTGAGTCAAATGAATATAGTGAAAATCTCTCTTGATATAAACGAAAAAGAAGAAAGAGATTCGCCTGAAATATCACAAGTAACTATGGCAGACATAGTGCAAATAGATAAATGTATGATTAAACCAAGTGTTCAATTATGCACCAATGACATCAAAGACCGACAAATGGAAGAAAGGTTGCTGCAATTAGCCCGAGATTGTTACTCTTTTGAGGCCAATTTTCAAGCGGAACCGTCAAGGTTGATATCTAAGCTAGTGGAAAGATGTGTTACTTGTACCAAGCATGCGAGAGGGCAAGCTTCTGGTACCAAATAAAGACAGAGATAAAGAAATGGAACGATTTCTCTCCTTCTTATCATAACTGCAAATTTTGTAACGATTGAGATTCCATCTTATGTAAAACTATATAAATATACCATAGAAAGAAAGAAAAAGGGTTGGACCTTTTTGGGTCGATTGTAATAGAGGTTTTCTATCTTGAGAATTAATATAAAGCAAATCTGAAGATTCTCAATTCTGTCACGACTGTGTTATGAGTTTGTTTCCTTGTATCTCATATTTCATTTCATTTCATATATGTATCTGATGAATGCTTCGCTATAATTTAGTACAACCTATACTATAGTGAATGAATTCTAGTTTTCTATATTGTTTACTGTTTTTCCTTTGTGCTAGCTATCAGCAGGTATAAGACCAATCAACACTTTAGATTTCTCTATATATATATTTTATGCTTCATCGGGTTATTTCTTCACCTATTTTCTTCTTCTGTTTATAAGTGAGATTCTCCCTTGATAGGAGCCTTACATGATAGACAACTTTATGTTTTCTCCCATCTCATACATCTCTATTTAAAATATAACTCAGTTACAGGAAAGGGCCTTTGGTTTGCACCTTATTTTCGCTACTGGAATTGTAAACTCTCCTTTATACGACCAAAATTGAGACAACACCTAAAATTCCTCTGTGATTTTCTTATCATTCTGTTCCTCCATGACTGTCCCTGTAACAAGACAGCCTAATATCGAACCCGAACTATCAGATCAAACACATATTGCCTTAAATATTTTTGATACTATTCTTAAAACAACCACTACCCGGGTTGACCTCGAACGTTCATGGGTAGCGATTGAACGAGATATAAACATCCAGGAACAGTTGGAAGCTAGACAACCCCAACTCAGAAATCAGCCCTAGTTTCCCTTACCGAAGGTTGACGTTTCTTCCTTCTCTACCCCTTACTCACTTTCGGATGCCTAGACACTGTACTTATAATACTTAAGTACAGACTCTAGAACAACATCCTTTTGGCGCCGTTGTCGGGGACTAAAGCTACGAAATATTTTTCCCTGGGAAAACGACATCTATTTCGTTCAAAGTGCCACCCTTTGATAGTGAACAAAGAGTGCACACCTTTTAAAGGATTTCCAATATTTCACTTGGCGACTCCACAATTAATAAGATGACATCTGGATGAAGGAATACCAGGCAAAACCCGGATGGTAAAAAAACCACACCCGTTACCGATCCTGAGAAGATTTTAAAGGTGAGAGCCTCTCTTAAGCCGACCCCTGCAATCTATCAGCCTAAATACCCATAACTGAAGACCAAAAGTTCTTCTGAACCTTCGACTTCACGCAACCCTCTCTTTGACACTAAGGATCTAACATCAAACTACTCTGAAGTTAGAAGCGAAACCCGTTCAATAACCCCTGTAGAACAGAAAGGAAAAAGTCCTATAGAAAATTTATCTACTACCGATATATCATCGACTCTTCAGTTAAATTTCGTGACCTCACACGGTCTCGAAGAATATTTCACACATCCAGCTTCCACACTCGTTGGTTCCCCTGACTACATCTCTTACAAGTCCGAAGAGCCAAGCCCTCGCATCCCTTACCAGTCATCCTCGGATTTTTCACCCCGCGAAGAAAGTAAAGATTCACTTTTAATCTTTTAGAACCCCCTTTACAACTTTCCATTAATAACGATGGCAACCACCGGAGGAGGAGGTGGAGGGGTTGTCGGAGGAGGAGGTGGAGGTGCTCATGGGGGAGGAGCTAGAGGCCAAGGGCCTGCCCCCGATCCCAGAGTGTTTGCGAAAGTGGCAGCAAGATATGCTCCTTTGGTATTGCTCATTCCTCTGCACGACCTTCCCGAAAATTGTATAAATTTTTTTCCAAAATTCACCGAGGAAGGAGATCTGACCGTAGCCGAACACATAAATTTCTTTGATCAATTCACAGACATCCTAGGTCTCGAACATGAAGACGTGTATTCGAGGCTTCTTGTCCAAACCTTCGAAGGTCAGGTCTGAACTTGGTTTTGGATTATACCTGCAGGATCTATCTTTTCATATAACACCTTGGAAGATGCTTTCCTTAGACAATGGGGTGAAAGAAAGGACCACCTATATTATTTAACCGAGTTTGGGTCTTTAAGGAAAAATAATTCATAAATAGTTATGGAGTTTATTCAAAGATTCAATAAGTTGTATAACAAAATCCCAACCGAGGTTAAACCGTCCCAACCCGCAGCCAAAGTAACTTTCGCGGGGGCTTTCGAACCAGATTTTGCACTTATTTTACGGGAAAGAAGGGGAGCTAGTCTAAACCGAATGCAAGATGACGTTGTAGAAATTCAATCGAATATGATGGATTTTGGTAAGTTAAAAGCTAAAGCAGAAACATGAAATCGAGAAACTAGACGCTTTAGAGAACAAGCAGAGCTGTCAGGGTCTAATAGATACACATATGACAAAGTAGATGATATGGCCAGGGTAATTAAGGAACTATCTAATAAAATATCCAAAATGGAGCTAGAATAGGCCAAAGATGATTCTTTCGCCAAAAAGGATTTCAAGAGGAATCCCAACCCCCCAAACCAGCAAAGACAGATAAAAAACGAAGATCAAAAAATACAAACTCCCCTAAAGAACGAAAATTTATAGGAGCGAATGATCTCCAAGATTTTAGAGATTCAGATGACAATGTCACGAACTTCGGTGATGATTGCACACAACCGTATCTGACTAGAGAAGATTATGAAAAGTCTCTAAACACTCAACAATTTTCGGTTAAGGGTGAAGAAAGAGATCATACTGACCTTTGTAGCTCTCAAGAAGACACCGAAATGATAATGGTCGAGGTCCAACCTAAGTATAACTTGAGATCTAAGAGTAAGCCCATTTCAACTACTCAACCTAAGAAAATTCTCCCAAGAGGTCAAACTTATGAACCTACTCTGGAAGAAACCTTGTTACCTAACAACAAAGTGAAAGTAGTAAATACACAAGAAACCGAAGTGGGAAAAGTTGAGACCCAAACACAAGGAACCAGAACAGCTAATGCAATTACACCTTCAACCAAGATTATGAGTAATAAAGTGGTCCAGACGAATAAGTTGGAAAAGAAGGATTCAGAAGTCCCAACTAGAGAAACAGACAAGGTAAGCGTATCTTTCAGTTTCGAAAACGAGATAAGTAAAATTAAGATACCAATTCCTTTGGTAGAGTTAGCGAAAAACCCAGTTTATTGAAAGCAGATTACCGAAGTGATAGGTGTCTCAAAGCTAGAAAGCCAATCTGATGTTTTAAACCTGGAAGATGATAAACCCAACATCACTTTTGGTCCACATTTTGAAGGGGCCAACGACACTTTTTCTCCCTTTTATATCACCTTAAATGTATACGATCAACTGCTACATAATTGCATTCTAGACTCCAGAGCCTCCCATAACGTGATGCCTAAAATTATTATGGAGAAATTGGGTCTCCAGATCACCAGACCTTACAGATATATTTACTCTTTTGACTCAAGAAGAGTAAAGTGTATGGGAATGATAAAGGATTTAGTAGTCACCCTGGCACAGGGCCCAGTTAAGAGTATCTTGATGGACGTGGTTATTGCTGATATTCCCCCCAAGTATGGCTTACTGTTGTCTAGGTCATGGGGAGCCAAGCTGGGGGGTTCTCTTCAACTGGATATGACGTTCGCCACAATTCCTGTGTTTGGTGGGAGATTTACTCGGTTGTACAGGGAGACGAGGCTAGCATATATAGTAAGCGACCCTAAAAATCCGAACAATTTCCCTATTTACATTGCAGATCAAGATTTAGGAAATTGTATCTTATCTTTTGACGACGGTTTAGATGGTTGCACAGAGGAAAACAATATAGAGCATGAAGAGTTAGGTTACATGACCGAGGATATGTGTAGTACCGGTATCTGGAAAATGTTTTTTGACGGTGCCTCTTCTCGCGAAGGGGCTGGTGCAGGAGTTCTTTTTGTGGCACTTGAAGAAAAGTTCGTTGTTCCTTTTTCTTACAGACTGCAATGGGATATAGATTATACTAACAACGTATGTGAATACGAAGCCTTGGTCTTAGGATTAGAGGCTGCCAGGAAGCTAAAAATAAATAACCTAGAGGTATACGGAGACGCGGAGTTAATAGTCAAACAGGTAAATCGACAGTACCAAGCCAAGCATCCCAGATTAAGATCATACAATAATTGTGCCTGGGATCTGATGGAAAACTTTTTCTCGTCTGTAAATGTCCACTTCATCCCATGCACAGAAAACTTACATGCTGATGCATTAGCTAAAGCAGCTTCGACTTTCTCTCCTCCTATAACCTTTAAATTAAAGTATCACATAGAGATTAGACACAGACCATCTATACCAGATAATATCCAGCATTGGCAGGTTTTTTGAGGATGATGAACAAATTAAGAAGTTTCTTGAAGCAGTAAGTGAATTTTCTGAAACTCATGCAGATCAAGAAAATCAGAATGACCAGATATGGATCATGCAAGAAGGGGAGGACCCTCAAGCTTTCCAATACAAAATCGCAAATCATCGCATGATGGTCCTAAAAAATAACCAGATTCCAAAAGGACTGATCCCCCTAGAAAGACTGTTTGATC
The DNA here is from genome assembly GCA_009831015.1 of Picea engelmannii. Taxonomy (NCBI): domain Eukaryota; kingdom Viridiplantae; phylum Streptophyta; class Pinopsida; order Pinales; family Pinaceae; genus Picea; species Picea engelmannii. The sequence goes on from ML836074.1 coordinate 35,476, forward strand.
AAAACGACATACCTGTAAAATCCACCTTACAACCCCAACCAGAAGAGGTTGAGGACTGTGACATAGGAACCAAAGAAGAATCCAGGATGGTTAAAATATCTAAAATCCTCCCCCCTGAAATAAAGGACAAATATAAGGACCTACTTAGACAATTTAAAGACATTTTCACCTGGTCTTACGATGAGTTAAGATCTTACGACACTACTGTGATCGATCACAAGATACCTTTAAAGCCTGGGGTCAAACCTTTTAGACAGAAGCTTAGGCAGATAAACCCCATTTTATTTCCTGTGGTCGAGAGAGAAGTGAAGAACCTTTTAGAGGCGAAAATCATAGTACCTCTGAGATATTCTGACTGGGTGGCAAATCTGATCCCGGTCAGAAAAAAGAATGGGGAAATTAGACTGTGCATAGATTTCAAAAATTTAAATAAGTCCTCTCTTAAAGACAACTATCCGCTACCTAAAATGGATCATGTTCTAGAAAGGGTAGTTGGGGAGAATAGAATGTCTATGATCGATGGTTTCTCTGGATATAATCAAATTGCCATGAATGAACAAGATAAAGAAAAAACAACTTTTACTACTCCTTGGGGTACGTTTATGTATGATAAAATGCCTTTCGGTTTGATGAATGCAGGATCCATGTTCCAACATGCTATGGACATCACTTTCATCGGAGAGAGGGATAAATTCATAGTCATCTATCTCAATGATTTAACAGTTTTCTCCAAATCTGATGAAGAGCATTTGGTACATCTTAAACAAACATTCGAAAAATGTCGCAGGTTTGGTCTATCCCTAAACCCCAAGAAATCACACTTCACCATGCAAGAGGGTAAATTATTGGGTCATGTCGTATCCAAGGATGGAATTAATATTGATCCTAAGAGGGTTGAAGTGATAGACACTATAAACATTCCTAGAAATGTAAAAGAAATTCAATCTTTCTTAGGAAAAATAATTTTTTTACGAAGATTTATCCCAAATTTCGTTGAAATTGTAAAATTGATCACAGATACGCTGAAAAAGAACAGCGAAGTAAAATGGACAACAGATGCCAAAGCGTCATTTGCACACATTAAGAAAGACCCGATTATCTGAAAGACTTTCTTATTTTCTCATTTGCCTCTGAACACACGATTGTTGCGGTGCTCCTCCAAAAGAACAAAGAGGGTTTTGAACAACCGATCGCCTTTTTCAGCAAGAGCCTCAGAGAAGAAAAACTTAAATATGATATAATAGAAAAACAAGCGTACGCCATGGTAAAAGCACTGAAGGCATTTAGAACATATGTATTACACTCCAACATCACTACGTACGTACCGACCAGTTCTGTGAAAGATATTTTGGTACAACCAGACATTGATGGGAAAAGAGGACGATGGCTTGCCAAGATCCAAGAATTTGACCTGGAAATCAAACCTACTAAACTGATAAAAGGACAAGGCCTGGCCAAACTTTTGGCTAAATCAAATCTCAGAGCTCTGGATATAAACTGCCTACAGGGATATGAGGAAAATATGAACGTAAGCGAGCTTGATGAACCAACAAGTGCAATTAAGATCGAGGAAAAGTTTGTATCATCAGAATGGTACATAAACATAGTATCCTACCTGCTGAATCTAAAATGCCCGAGTGAACTATCACCGTCAAAAGCCAAGACTTTAAATCTTCATGCAGTTAAGTATTGTATCGCCGAAAATCAACTATATTTGAAAGACCTGCTCGGTTTCTTGTTATTCTACTTGGTCGAATCAGAAATAGAAAGGGTTATAAGTGAATTTCACGAAGGAGTTTGCGGAGGACATCACGCTTGGATGGCCACAGCTTACAAAATTCTGAGGGCTGGGTATTACTGGCCAAAACTCTTTTCAGACGTTAACGCCAAGGTCTGAGCCTGTAGCCCTTGTCATCTATTTGTAGGTAAACAAAAACTCCCAGCGCTACCTTTAGTTTCGGTCAAAACTGAAGCTCCTTTTCAACAATGGGGGATAGATTTTATAGGAGAGATTAATCCACATTCTAGCGCCCAACACAAGTGGATCTTAACTGCCACAGACTACTTTACCAAATGGGTGGAAGCTATTCCAACTAAAAGGGCAACCGACTCAGTGGTAATAGATTTCTTAGAAGACAATATCTTGTCAAGATTTGGCTGCCCCCGAAAGATATTCACGGACAATGCCCAGGCTTTCAAATCTATGGCTATGATCAGCTTCTGCCAAAAGTATAATATCGTCCTTGGCCATTCTACAACGTACTACCCCCAAGGAAATGGAATGGATGAGTCATCTAACAAGAGCCTGATCAATATAATTAAGAAAGTGTTGGATGAAAAAAAAAAGTCTTGGCATGTACATTTAAAGTATGCTTTGTGGGAAAATCGCATAGGCACTAAAAAGTCTATCGACATGTCTCCTTTTTAGATGGTATATGGGACAGATGCGGTGTTACCTATAAATTTAGCACTCCCCGTGATGAAATTGTGGCAAGATCAGAAAGAAGAACCAAATCACGTCACCAGGAGGATAAATCAACTAATCGAGGTTCAACAACATAGGGTCGAAATGGATGAAAGGTTGCAGAAGTATCAAGATGACATTAAGGCATTATTCGACCATAGGGCGAAGGATATAGATTTCCTCCCAGGTGATTTAGTATTAAGGTGGGATGTAAGGAGGGAAGAAGCAGCGAAACATGGTAAATTCGATCACCTTTGGTATGGGCCATTCAGAGTCTCGACTCTCGAAGGAAAAAAATCTTTCCTACTGGAAAATCTAGACGGTGAAATCCTCAATGACCCTGTCAACAGGCGTTATCTAAAGCATTATATGACATAAATAGTCGCCAAAAAAAATAAAAAAAAATAATAATGGAAATAGATAGATAAATAAATAAAAATAAATTTCATTTAATTTTAGATTTGTATATTCATATATAGAATTTTTTACTTATGTATATATATTTTTCATTTCGCTTTGTTATTCTTATTTTCTTTCGTGAATTTTCAACACCTTTCAGATAGCCTCGATAACCTTCGTATTTGCCTTTCACAGGATTCCGGCTGCAAATAAAACAAGAAGGAGAAGTAAACCGAAAGTCGGGTGTCAGAAATAAATTGGCTTAAACAGGTGATACCAAAGATTTTTGATATTCTGCAAAGAAATTAAAATGATAAGGTAAAGGTGAGATTTCCTAAAAGACTTGTTCTGAAGGGCTATTAAAGAAAACCGAGATAACCTCTTTTAGGCAACAACATTGTCTGAGCTAATAAATAACATGATGTTTCCATGTTTAATCGTTTATGAAAGAATAAGACAAAATAAACAAGTCACTCAAATTAAAGCAGTCAGTCAAAGTAAAGCGCCCCCGAAAAATATTTTGAAGAGTCAATTTTGATTTTTTGACCTCTGCTTTTCAGTCCATAAATCTCTATCTGTCATCCTTTTATGTTTTCGGGTTTACCCTTTAAAAAGTCAGCATCTTTCCATTTTTTGCATACGTGGGGAGAAGAGATTATGTTTCAACCTCAAGAGCTTCAAAACAGATTATGGAAAGAAAGAGGGTCTTCACAACTCCTTGGTCCCTTGCTAAACAAAGTGACACTTAAAGTGATCCTGACTTTCCTAGGTTTTCCAACAATTTCGGAGGATTGAGGCTTGCTCAAATAGAATACCCTAAAAAAGCTATTTTTCCCTTTCTCCCTGTGAACGAAGGTGTTGTGAAAGTTAAGGGAAGGTTGGTACTGAGTAATCAAAGTAAGTTGATAGACCTATAATGCAAAATATTACACAGATATCATCCCTGATACAAACTGATTGCCCCCATCTTCGCGCTCTAAAAAATAAAATTATAAGACAGGTGGTGAAAGGAAATTCATAAATGATTGCTCCCATCTAGTCCAAGAGACGATGAAAGGAAATTCAGAAATGATTGCCCTCGTCTCAACATTTAAATGCACAAATATATTTCGAAGTGGTGAAAGGAAATTTAGTAAAAGGGGCCAGATAACCTCACCGGGGTATTGAACAGGCTCGCTGGCAGTGAAGCAATATCTGAGGTATCTGTAAGGCTGTTATACATGAATATCACTCTACTCTAGTAACCAATTCTTTTTAAAACCTGATCTACATCCCATGTTCAGACATGGCTTCTTGATTAAAAACATATAATCTTCTTCTTTTGATGCAAGCTGATAGCCACAAGATCTGTTGGGTCTCCTAGAACTGTTTTGATTGTCTTAAGGTAGACTTGAATTCGGTAACATGAAGGAGAAAGTCGTGAAAGGTACTACAACTAAGTTTAAAAAGTATTTGAGTTTTGAAAATCTTTTCAAAGGTAAAAAACGAAGTCCCTTTCCCCTTCGGTATCATGTTCTCTGGAACTTTTTCACTGGTTTCAAGCCATTGACTCCATTTACCCAATATCGACACATGGTCTATTGTTCTTCCCATCTTATAGGAAAACGGGATCCCTAGTTGGAGCCTCTGTTGGAGCCGCCTTTGTTTTTTAGCCCGTTTTGAATTTCATATCTTAATGCTCGAAATTGAAAGATGGTTTTCATATTTTCCTTCTTTTATTCCAAAATATCTAAAGTCTCATTACGCAAGCGACAACAATTATCATACTCTCAATGCGAGTTCTACTTTTCGTTCAAATGATTTTACCCTTTTTTACCTCGGGATTTCGTATGTCTGATGTTATAGATCACATAGTTCACAAGTCCCAAACAACGAAATGGCGAAATCACTTTAAAGTTTTACCCAGGTCAGTAACGAGAGTAATTTTTTTCTAAATTACGGTTAAGCATCATCGGGGTTTCGCGTCTCGGCGTTTACTAACTCCAAAATTCTTATTGTCGTAACCCCGATAGTCAAAACCACAAATTTCTTGTTTTTGTAACCCGCATTAAGGTTAAAGGTAAAAATCTTAGCCGCGGTTAAGATCTGTCGGAAATTCGCAACTCGACGTATTTTCCTTTAAAAGATTCACTGTCAAAGCCCCGAGTCACGATAAAGATAGAAACGTAATTAATTAAACACTTAATTTGGTTTTATCCCCCATCTTAATTAAAACATATCATCGCGATCTCGCGATTTCGCAACTCGGCATACGAACCTATCGAAAACTATACCTTCGAAGCTCCGAGTCGCGAAGTTGGGATATAAATAATCATGTAATTAATTAAGCACCTAATCATAATTACATTTTTTATTAACTAATATAATCATCGCAATCTCGGGTCTTAGAGGTTCAAAGGGTTAAAGAAAAAACTCCCGATGTAGTGAGTACCGAAAGATTAATTAACGTTGATAAAACCTGATTAATTGAGCTAAGCCAACATTTCTCGTGATTTGATGCATACACAATCTACGAGGCAGTCATAATTTTTCCTTATGCCAACTGACATTTTGAACCACCAAAATTTATGGCATTAATTATAAACAAGGCAAATCGACAAGTAAGGATTGGGTTTTTATTGCTAAATTTATATTTAAGCATGATTTGATCATTCTGTTCTTGAAAAGTAATGAGTTTTTGAATATATAGAGTTGTTATTTGTTATCACAAATTCATTTCTATATTACGCAGAGCAAAATTTTCTCAACGAACTAATTTCTGTATGTATACATATTTTTATCGCAGAAGAGCTAAAGCAGGATCCCCTTCCATGGCCCCGCGAAAAGCATCTAAAGCCAATGCTGAGGTTTCAGGACAAGGTTCAGACAACGTCGTTGATACTTCACCTCGAAGTGTCGACTCTGTTAGGACCTGGTCATTTTTTTTTGATGTTCTACAGTCAGAATTGGTAGATTATTCTGATGATTCCAGTGACAATGAAAAAGACGACCTGACTACCAAATATATTGAGTCAAATGAATATAGCAAAAATCTCTCTTGATATAAACGAAAAAGAAGAAAGAGATTCGGCCGAAATCTCACAAGTAACTATGGCAGACATAGTGCAAATAGATAAATGTATGATTAAACCAAGTGTGCAATTATGCACCATTGACATCATAGACCGACAGAAGGAAGAAAGGTTGCCGCAATTATCCTGAGATTGTTACTCTTTTGAGGCCAATTGTCAAGCGGAATCGTCAAGGTTGATATCTCGGCTAGTGGAAAGATGTGTCACTTGTACCGAGCATGCGAGAGGGAAAGCTTCTAGTACCAAATAAAGACATAGATGAAGAAATGGAACGATTTCTCTCCTTCTTATCGTAACTGCAAATTTTGTAACGATTGAGATTCCATCTTATGTAAAACTGTACAAATATACCATAGAAAGAAAGAAAAAGGGCTGGACTTTTTTGGGTCGATTGTAATAGAGGTTTTCTATCTTGAGAATTAATATAAAGAAAATCCGAAGATTCTCAATTCTGTCACGACTGTGTTATGAGTTTGTTTCCTTGTATCTCATATTTCATTTCATTTCATATATGTATCTGATGAATGCTTCGCTATAATTTAGTACAACCTCTACTATAGTGAATGAATTCTAGTTTTCTATATTGTTTACTATTTTTCCTCTGTGCCAGCTATTTGCAGGTATAAGACCAGTCGACACTTTAGATTTCTATATATATATTTTATTCTTCATCGGGTTATTTATTCATCTATTTTCTTCTTCTGTTTATAAGTGAGATTCTCCCTTGATAGGAGCCTTACATGATAGACAACTTTATGTTTTCTCCCATCTCATACATCTCTATTTAAAATATAACTCAGTTACGGGAAAGGTAAACTCTCTATTTTGGTTTGCACCCTATTTTCACTACTGGAACTGTAAACTCTCCTTTATACGACCAAAATTGAGACATCACCTAAAATTCCTCTATGATTTTCTTATCATTTTGTTCCTCCATGACTGTCCCTGTAACAAGACAGCCTAATATCGAACCCAGACTATCAAATCAAACACATATTGCCTTAAATATTTTGTATACTATTCTTAAAACAACCACTACCCGGGTTGAACTCGAATGTTCATGGGCAACGATTGAACGAGATATAAACATCCAGGATTAGTTGGAAGCTAGACAACCCCAACTCAGAAATCAACCCTAGTTTCCCTTACTGAAGGTCGACGTTTCTTTTTTCTCTACCCCTTACTCACTTTCAGATGCCTAGACACTGTACTTCTAAGCCTTAAGTACAGACTCTGGAACAAAACCCCCCACAACTGNCTAAGGGGGGGGGGGGGCGACGACAATTTTTGTAGCCCCCCCTGGTGGGGGATTCAGGGGCAACACCCCCAGAGAGAAATATTGGGAAACATTTCCTTGTAAAATATTGTAATTTCATAGTCAATATGGACCGTTCATTATAAGTTCATAGTTCTGATGGTAGAAGTTATTTTTAGGGTTTTTGGCCCTAGAAGGAAACCCTCTCTTATGAGGGAAATGTATTGTGGTTGTGTATTAATGTGAATGGTGTATTCTAAGAGAGGATACTGTGAGAGAAGGAAGAGGAAGTTACAGTGGTTGAGTTGTAGGTTGTATCCCTTCATTTTGTTGGATAATAAAAAGGAAGGACTTGGCAATTTATTTGGTGGATGTAGCCCACATTGGATGAACAACGTATATCAGTGTCTCTATTGTATTGTGTATATTCTATGTTTTATTTCCGCATTATTTTTATTTTATTTCTCCGCGATCCTATTTTTCTAACAACTGGTATCAGAGCGAAAGGTAACTCGCAAGAAAAGAGGGTTCCTAGTTCGAGTGGGAGCAATGGTGGAAGATGGAAAGTTTAAGGTTGAGAAATTTAATGGCCAAAAATACCAATTATGGAAGATGTAGATGGAAGATTATTTATATCAGAAGGAGTTATTCCTACCATTGGGTGGAATAGAAAAGAAGCCAACGACCATGAATGATGAAGAATGGGAGGTTCTTGACAGAAAGGCACTAGGAATGATACGACTGAGCCTAGCAGTGTCTATGACTTTCAATATTTCAAAAGAAAAGACAAAGAAGGAGCTTATGGATGCATTGGCTAAATTGTATGAAAAACCCTGAACATCCAATAAGGTATTTCTAATGAAGAGATTATTTAATATGAATATGTCAGAAGGTGGGTTTGTTGCAGATCATTTAAATGAATTTAATACGGTTACTAATCAACTAAGTTCTGTAAAAGTGGACTTTGATGATGAGTTCGGGTCTCTTCTAATCTTGTGCTCATTGCCAGAAAGATGGAATGGTTTGGTCATGGCTGTAAGTAACTCTGTCTCTAGTTCAAACACTCTAAAATTTGATGATGTTGTTGGTGTTATCCTTAGCGAGGAAATGTGATGGAAAATCACAGGTGAGACATCACATAATGCATTAAACATGGAGAACAGGGGAAGACAAAAGGATAGAGGAAAGGGCCCAGGGAACCATGGGAATTATAGGAAGGGAATATCCAAATCTAGACTAGAAAAGATAGAGTGTTGGAATTGTGGGAAGAAAGGACATTTGAAGAAATATTGCATAGCCCCAAAGAAACAAAGAGATGGACAACAAGAGAAAAATCAAGAAGCAAATGTAATAGGTGATGTGTTACAAGATGCTTTTATTCTTTCTATAGATGATATTTCTGATTCTTGGGTAGTAGATTCAGGGGCTTCATTTCATACCACACCCCATAGGAAACATTTTCTAGATTATGTTCAAGGTGATTTTGGATAGGTTCATTTGGGTGATGATGCACCATGCAAAATTGTTGGAATGGGAAAGGTACAAATAAAGCCAAAGAATGGAAACCAATGGTTTTTGAAAGAGGTAAGACATGTTCCATATATAAGGAAACGTCTAATTTCAACTGGGCAATTGGAAAGTGAAGGTTGTATATCTATATTTACAGATAAGGCCTAGAAGGTCACCAAAGGATCACCGGTGATAGCAAAAGGATAGAAGGTAGGTACATTCTATTTAGGTACTGGTAATATTGATTCTTCTATCTCTTTAGCTTATACATGAGTGGATACAACACTATGGAATCATATGCTTGGACACATGAGTTAGAAGGGGATGCAAATACTTCACAAAATAAATTTGTTTTCAAATCTGAAACAAATTGATTTGTATTTCTGTGAGCATTGTGTTTATGGAAAACATAAGAGAGTCAGATTTCTCAGAGTCAGGAAAGAAAAGAAGAGTGAAAGGTTAGAGCTTATGCATACATATGTATGGGGACCAACTCAGGTATCATCTCTTGGTGGCTCTCATTATTATGTTACTTTTATTGATGATGCAACAAGAAAAACTTGGGTTTATTGCATTCAACAAAAATATGATGTTTTTGATACTTTTAAGAAATGGAAAACTTTGGTTGAGAATGAGACAGGAAAAATGTTGAAGTGTCTCAGATCATACAATGGAGGTGAATATTGCAACAAGGAGTTTGATTATTACTCTTCATACCATGGGATTCGTAGAGAGAAAACAGTTCCAAGAACACCACAAGAAAATGGTTTGTTAGAAAGGATGAACATGACAATCATGGAGTGTGCAAAGAGTATGCGATTGCATGATGGGTTTCCCTTACAACTTTGGGTAGATGTTGTAGATATTGTTGTTTACTTAATAAACAAAGGACCTTCAAGCTCTTTGAATGGTAGAATTCCAAAGGAGGAATGGATAGGTAAAAAGATAAATTGTTGTTTTTTGAATACTTTTAGTTGTGAAGCATTTGTCCATATTCATAAAGGAAATAGAACAAATCTTGAGGAAAAATCCAAGAAGTGTACCTTTATTGGATACGGTGTTAATGATTTTGGTTATCACTTATGGGATTATGAAAAACACAAAATCATTAGCAGTAGAGATGTCATATTCAATGAGAAGGTCATGTACAAAGATCAGCTACAAGGAAAGAAACGGGAAAAAGAGAAACCAAAATACACAGTGCCTGATGAGATCATTGAAAAAGAAATTCCAAAGGTACCAGAAAATCAAAATGTACAACAATAGGAGGAGCAGGTACCTCAAAATTCTGCAAGTGTTGTTAGAATATCTACCAGGTTAAGTAGACCCCCTGAACGATACTCTCCTTCATTGTAGTATTTATTGTTGACTGATTCTAGTGAACCGGAATGTTATGAAGAGGAAATGCAGGTAGACACTAAAAATAAGTGGAAGAAAGGCATGAAAGAGGAAAAGGATTCCTTGGTAAATAACCAGACCTGGGACTTGGTTCAGTTGCCTGTAGAAAAAAGAGCATTTCAAAATAAATGGGTTTACAAGTTGAAGGAAGAAGATGGAGGAAAAAAACAGTACAAGGCTATACTTATTGTAAAGGGGTTTGCACAAAAGAAAGGTATATATTTTGAAGAAATATTTTCTCCTGTTGTTAAGATGATTTCAATTAGGTCTATTTTAAGTCTCATGGCAGTAGAATATTTGTATCTTGAACGGTTAGATGTAAAAACAACTTTTCTCCATGGGGATTTGGAGGAAGAGACTTTCATGTAGAAGCCACAGAGGTATGAGGTCAAAGGGAAGGAAAATTTGGTATGCAGGTTGAAGAATAGCTTGTGTGGCCTAAATCAAGCTCCAAGACAATGGTATTTGAATTTTGACTGGTTTATGACAGAACAAGGTCACAGTAGATGTCATTCTGATCACTGTGTTTATTTTAAAAGGCTAGAAAATGGAAGTTATATTATCTTGTTGTTGTATGTAGATGAAATGCTTGTTGTAGGGTATAATATGCATGATATAAATGTGCTCAAGAATAAATTATCTAATTCATTTGTGATGAAGGATTTGGGTGCCGCAAAGAAAATCCTTGGTATGAGAATAACAAGAGATAGGAAAAATTGCAAATTGACATTGTCTGAGGGTGAGTACATAGAGAAAGTGTTGGAGAGGTTTAGAATGCAAAATGCAAAACCAATAGGACACATTTGGCCAACCATTTCAAATTAACTAAGGAAATGTGTCGCAAGACATAGGAGGAGATAGAATACATGTCCAGGTTCCCTTATTCATCCACAGTTGGCAGCTTGATGTATGTGATGGTTTGCACAAGACCATATATTGCACATGTAGTGGGAGTTGTGAGCAGGTATATGAACAATCCAGGTAAAGACCATTGGGAGGTAGTAAAGTGAATTCTCGAGTATTTGAGAGATACTTCTACAAATGCATTATGTTTTGGAGGTTCAGACACTATTCTACGGGGATATGTTGATTCAGATATGGTAGGTGATAAAGATAGCAGGAGGAGAACCACAGGGTATGTTTTTACTGTAGGTGGAACAACAATAAGTTGGATTTCAAAACTAAAAAAGGTTGTTTCACTTTCAACAACAAAAGCAGAGTATGTTGTTGCTACAAAGGCTAGTAAATCAATTATTTGGTTACAGAGGTTTGAGGAATTGAGAAAGAAGAAGGAGAATAGTAGGTTGTACTGTGACAGTGAGAGTGCCATTCATATTGCAAATAAATCAGACTTTCATTCAAAGACTAAGCATATACAACTCAAGTACCATTTCATACGATCTGTCTTGGAAGATGGACATTTGAAGTTGGAAAAGATACATAATAGATAAAATCTTGCAAACGTTAACAAAGGGAGTAACCAGAGAGAAACTAAGTTCCTACTCAGTTTCAGTTGGTTTTCAAGCATGAAGATGAAGATGAGAAATTTGTCAGGTCCAAGGTGGAGTATAGTCCAGCAGGTACAACAACAGTGGATTTGTTGTGATCAATCTCCAAGTGGGATATTGTTGGTTGTGGAGCCTGATTATATTCCTTATTCAGAGGTTTGTTTTAGCCATGTTTAGACCCCATTCCCTAACGGGGGGGTGTGGGGTGGGGGGTGGTGGCTTTCCCAACCACAACTATCACTAGGGGAGTCATAGTTCTGACGGTAGAAGTTATTTTTAGGATTTTTTTCCCTAGAAGGAAACCCTCTCTTATGAGGGAATTGTATTGCAGTTGTGTATTAGTGTGAATGTTGTATTTTGAG
>ML836076.1:0-23214 GCA_009831015.1 Picea engelmannii
GCTTACTGTAGTAAATCTATAACCGTAAAGAAAGAAAATTCCAAAGAGAACACACAACAAATATATTATAACTGATCCAATTGAAATAAATAACTATCTTGAGGAGAAGAATGATAAACTCACTAGTAGTCCTACATTCGACGTCGTTCCCGAATTTTAGAATCTCCTTGATTGATCAATAGTTTCCCTTGGAACCTGCAAGAACTTCAAGCATACAAGTCTACACAAAGAGGTAGTTATACTTATAACTACTCGTTAGTCCAATTAAATGTAAAGGAATAATCAAAGAAACTGATGTTCTACACAACATATATGAAATGATTGCAAATTAAACATTAGAAGCACAATGCTTTTCAAATGAATGAGTTTCTTATAAATATTCAATAGTTTTGGTAGTTACACTATATACATGTCATGTTACAACACTGCCCTGTTAAAAATACTCTGGGTTCCTCCACCTAAGCTCCTACTATAAAGGCTGGTCCTGACCTTCGATTCACTGGCAGACTCAAGGAGAGTATAAGGGAAACTCCTAGTCAGATTGGAAGGTGCTAAAAGAATACCGGAAACAAGGGTTTCCAGGTCAAGAACCAACAAAAAATGGGAGGTATATGGGATTGCAGACACGTCGAGTGTAGCCAAATGGATGTTTGCTTTGGTATGCAATGAGTCATTACCTTTCTCCTTGGACCAAATTCTCTATTTAAGTCATCTCTTGGTTGTTAGAGACTGTTGAGTATGGGTAAAAGGAGTTAGGAAACTAATCAAACCCATAAATCAACATTTAATTAGGAAAAAATATATTTTTTAATCATTTATTAACATGTACGTGACTTTCCTTGGAGCAACCCGCATATATGCGTGCTGCATAACTTCCAGGGCGCGTAAATGATCTAGATTTATGAGCAGAATGAAAGGAATAATAGATTGAATACAATAACACAGAGATATGGAGAACAACAACATATATCCAGTGAACAATAACATCTATTGAATAAATAAAATAGGTTGAAACTGTAAAATTGCATAAATGGAAACAACTTGCTCGAATGGTGGTAGATATATATGAGAAGAGATGTGGCTTTCTATGCACATCCATCTGAGCAGAATGATTACAATGAGGCTCCAGAGGCCTTTTTAACATTACTCATGAATTCCAAAACTCTAGACATCCAAAAACCTAGCCCTAGGAGATGAAACACCAAAAGTTATGTGGGCCCTGATGGGTAAGTTGGTACCTCAACTTCTTGGGGTTGTAAGTTTTGCATAAGACCTCTATTTTAGGCACGTGATAGCCCGTTGGAAAGGTATTTTCGAGAACTACACATGATTCCATCAAACTTTGACTCAATCTATAGTTTGACTGTGTAACGCAAAAAAACAATGTTTAGGGCCCCAAAACGGCCTTGGAAGTACAAAAATATGTGCTCACATGAAAACTTAAAAAATAAGAAAGTTGGATTAGGTGGGAGGCCACAAATATCCACCTGGAAACTGTGTAGGGATTCATATAGCCCCAGAAGTGTAGAACCCACAATTACAAAGGATTACAGAAGAACGTGTTGAACTAAAAACTGTTAAGAGAAGTTAGTTGGAATAGCTGGGTGACCACCAATATCCACCTGGATTAATCCTCCCCCCTTGGGAAGAAATGGTCTCCATTGCATTGAGTGCCCCCATCAGGCGAGGAAACTTCTGTTGAATTTGGCCCTCGGTGAGCCACTTGCCTTTGCGTAGGAGTTTCCCTACCTTGACAACCTGATAAAGATGGATCCTCTATTGGCGAGTTCCCTTGACCTTTGTGTCCACTATCTAATCAGTGGATGCCTGTTCCATGCATTCAGGCTTGAGATTTGTTGGTGTCAACTGTTTTGCGATCTCTGAGGTGTCCAATAATGGTAAAAAATATGGCCGAAGGAGGTCCACATTGAACACTGGGTGTAAGCCAAGGAAGGGTGGAGTGTTGAGCTCAAAATTATTACTACCCACAACCTTGGTGATAGTGTAAGGACCATAGCAAAGTGGACGGAGCTTCCAATGGGGTCCTATAAGGTGCTCTTTCTGCAAATGTAACTAGAACTTGTCTCCCACCTGAAATTGGTGTGGTACCAGGTGTTGATCATGGCGCTTCTTGTACTTAGCATTGGATTTTTGAAAAATATCATGGACCTGTTGGCAGATGTGTTGAATCCTCTCAATGGATATGGTGGCTTTGTCGGACTTCGACTAAACATGGGAATATTATTCCTGGGTGTTTGCAAGAGGTAGTGAAACATCAATGGGACCCAAGGGTTGGAGTCCCAACCCTACCTGAAATGGACTATGGCTAGTGGAGCTATGGAGAGCCCTATTGTAGCTGTGTTGAACATAGGAAAGACTCTCATACCATGTACATGAATTCTTAGAGTTGTACATGCACATGATGTGCACAATCATCCGATTGATGAACTCTGTCTGGCCATCGGTTTGGGGGTGGAAAGTAGTAGATTTAGTGAGCTTGGTGTTCAACAGTGACTAGAGGCTCAACCAAAATGTGCTGAGGAACATCCTGTCCCGATCTGAGGTGATGGTTTGTGGTATCCCAAAATGGACCCATAACTGTTCGAAGAAGATCTTGGTAGTATCTGTTGTTGTGATGCTCTTCTTGCAGGCTGTGATAATGTCCATATTAAAAAACTGATCAACCACCACAAATACACAATCATTGTTGTTCTTGGTGGATGGAAGGAAAGACATGTAATCCATTGACATGGATTCCCAAGGCCTCTCGGGAGTAGGAAGACGGGTGTATAATCCTTGCTTCTTGATGGATGGCTTGGAAATGGCACATGCAATGCAATATCTGATATACTTGTTGACGTCTTGTCGAAGTTTTGGCCAATAAAAATGTTTCTGTAGAATAACCACAATTTTCTCCACACCAAAATGTCCTGTCATCTGACTGTATGAGTCTCCCAAATCATCTTTGCACGCTCGCCTATGTGAACACAGAGGTGTCCCAGATGGCATAACATTCCATATTGGATGTGAAAATCTGTGACATTCTCTCATGTACCTAAGAGATGATAAGTGGTGGCAAAGTCAAGGTCACACTGATAAAGTTGGGGCCACTCAAATGCCTCATGCCCATAGGAATGGAGCATTGTGGTGACTGCTACAACAGGAGGTCGACTGAGGTAGTCATCGAGACGATTTGTGCTTCATGTTTTATACTTGATGTTGACATGGAACTGTTGTAGGTCTGTGGACCACTTTTGATGGTGGTCATTCTGCAACTTCCCCTATGTCTTTATGAACTATAGAGGCTTGTGATCAGTGTGGATGTTTGTCTCCTTTCCCATAATGTAATGTTTCCACTAACGGTGGGCTTGCACAATGAAATACATTTCTTTGTCATAGGTGGGGTATTTTCGGACAATATCTGAGAGTGTTTCACTATGGTATGCTACTGGATGACCATGCTGAGTGAGAACTACATTGATAGCATAGTCGGAGGCATCAATCTCAATCTCGAACGGTTGTTCCAGATTAGATAAGGAGAGTACTGGAGCTGAGCACAAGTGATGCTTCAAATCATCAAATTCTCATTATTGTTCCTGCCCCCATGTGAACTTTGCCTCACCACCACCCTTGGTTACTTGGCTGAGGGTCCATGTGTTGGCATAGGGGCATACCCAGGGTTCAATGCTCAACAATGCACCAACAAAACCATGATTATCGGCCCTTTCAGAAACACCTGTGAAGCAGGCGAAGTCTCACCCGAGGTAGAAGCAGGGGGGGTTATAGGACGCAGGTGTCTGTAACTAGGTTGGGACACAGATTTGTGATAAAATAACTTCGTTGAATATTCTGTTAACACTTAGGAAGTGACATGAATTAGTTTATTAACCCTATTAACACTACAGAACATAATCAAAGATAGATTGATGTAGTTACAACAAAAGATTATATCCCCTGAGCACTTAGCACTATAATTTAGATCTAGCATTCATTTACCCTTAACATAAGTAAAGTCCTTAAGAAATAAAGGATCTATATATTACACATCATATCAAATCACTAAGTAGATTCATAGCATAAATAACACAACACAAAGAAAACTAAGAGACACCAGATATACGTGGTTCACCCCAGGGTGGGGCTATGTCCACAAACCGCTTCGCTTCTTTATTATTCACCAAGATCTTACATTCAATCACTCTTGTGCACTAAGCCAAAGAGTCGAGCTCCACACTAGACATGAGATATGCGCACTAAGCACTAGATCCTCCTTCAAAAACTAGGTCAAATGCACAGAGACAAACCCTCTATCACAACATTTGCACCTTCTACAAAACCATAGTCAAGCACAAAGCCTCAACGCACATACATTCCTTTGCACAAAGAAACTTTGTTCACACAGAAATATGTTCACTTCTCTCTTCTTCTACAATACATTCCCCTTTATTTATACATTACAAACCCTTACAATAAGGCCTAAACATGGGAAAACCCCATGGGACGACATCCCATAAACCCATTAGAAAACCCTATAGGAACCTTTATTGGGTCCACATAACCCTAAAAAATGGGTGAGATTTGCGATCTCATCTCCACCTGGGCGCTCCTTCTTCGACCAACGTTTCAAAGTCCAAAAGTGGGCCAAATCTGACCAAAGTTTCCTCAAAACTTGGTCGAGGGCCAACAGGCCCCCAACACTCACCTATGACTCATTCCGAGTCACTCAGGTCCAGACAATGCTGCTTCGAACGCCTCGATCTTAACTCAAGCTTCCTTGACTTGCTACCTCACCTGATTCTCCTGCTCAATGAGCTCCTGGACTGTCTGCTCTGTAACAGGCCCTTCCAGGCGTTGTTCTATTGCTACAACTACTTGATCTAGTTGTGAGCCCTGTCCATCAATCTCCTCAAAAACCTTGCAAGTTTCATCCTGCACAGGTTGTATTTTCTGTGTTACTTCCATTACCTTACCCTGGAGGGAAATGATCTATTGATGTACTGTGTGCTGCTCCTGGAATATCTTTCATCCTTTCCACTATTGTGAGTAACTTCATTCGTGCCTGCAATGAAAATGCTTGTTGTTGCACCTCCTGTAACTACGCTTCTAGCTTCTTTAGCTCTGCATCCTCGTCAAGGAGTTCATATGTCTGGGCGCTTCTATCACTTAATTATTTACATTCTGAAGCGAGGGCTCTTATACTTGCTATTGTGTTCTTGGCAGACTCCTCCCTCTGGTCACACACTGTTGATATTATGGTAGCTGCGGGAGGTATTTACCTCCATGTGTAAACCTGGCTAGGATAGAATACTCCGAGAAGCAAGAAGAAACCCTAATGAGTTGGCTAATAACCCTAGAATACTTGTCAGCTCAAGAAGATAATTTATATTAGGTTATTAGCCTCCAAGAGAAGAAGTCGGCCATAAATAATAATATATACTGAACATACAGATACACGGAATGAGAAGTCGACCCAGGCAGTTATGCAGAATTAGTATAAATACAGGAGGCCAGTTCTCATTCTGGAAGGCAGTCTCAGAATTGCAGAGCAACAACTTGTGTGAACTGCATTGCCCAGTCTTGTGCGCAGGTTTGAGGAAAGATTCCATTACAACTACTGCAACTAGCAGATCACATTTGGCTTGGACTATCTCTTGGTTAGGGTTTGGACTATCTGATCAACTCTTGTTGGTGTGATATCCTTGGGGAAAGGTGCGCTACCCTTTGTTTAGCTATCTAGCCTAGGGTTTGCTTCCATAGTGATTCTCTGTCAAGGTTAAGGTGCTCGGAGGGTGGCTTCAGCGTATGGTTGGGTGACAATAGAAATATTGTCAATAGTAAAACAAGCACATCCATTATATTCTAACAGGTTATGGGCCCACACCTCCTTCATTCAGTCTAACCGCTGGAAGGAAACATAGCCAGAAGGATATTAAGCTCGTTGAAGAACTGCGGCTAGGGTTTCTAGCAGGAGCAGTCACCAAAGCACTGCCGCTAGGGTTACTAGCAGGTGCAGTTGTAGAAACCCCAATCCTCTCATTGAGACACCTTAAGTGAAGAGATTGACCTAATCTCCAGACATATCAGTGTGCCCTAGACTAGCGCATCTCCTGGTACTCTCAGCAAGCCAAGACGTCAAGTTTGAGTAAGTGGTCAAATCTAGGGTTTGACCAAGTCAAAGTAGCCATGAATTATTCTATGAAGTCAGAAAACAAGTTATATGGAGCCTCTAACTTCAGAGCGTGGAAGACAAGGATTGACCTCATCCTTGCCAAGAACAAAGTGCTGGATATCGTGAAAGGAAAGATCATGGAACCAGAGTTTGAAGAAGAAAAAGAGAAGGAACCACAAAACATTGCAGTTATGGAGAACTTCAAAGACGGTGACATCAATGCCATGAGTATCATAGTGGAATCTATAAAATACCACTTGATACCCTACATCTCCCATCTTGACACATCAAATAAGATGTACGATGCCCCAACAAATCTCTTCTCGGTCAGAAACATTGGACAAGTTATGATTCTGAAGAATGAGCTCTGTGAAATGAAGATGAATGATGAGGACAACATAACATCATAGTTTGTGAGGATCTCCCAGTTAAGATATCAACTACAAGCTATTGAAGAGATCATTTCAGAGAAGGAATTGGTAAACATAGTACTCAATGGTCTTCCCAAGACGTGGGATGCATTTTCCGAAAGCATGAACACAAGAAAGGAGTATCCTACATTTGAAGAACTTTGGACTTGTTGTGCTCAAGAAGAATCAAAGATCAATGCAAAAGAGAAACCCCAAAATAAGTATGATGATCAGGGATTCACATCAAGATTCAAGAATTTCATTAACAAAAGGAAGTTTGGCTCAAGGAGGAAGCCAAATAAAGAGAAAGACATTTCCGAAATACAATGCTTCAACTGTCGAAAGTATGGTCACTACAAGAATCATTGTTCCAAGATAAAGAAAAGGAAGGAGAAACATGAAGCATCAGTTGCTGAAGAAAAGGAACCTACAAACAAGACTAAGTAGGATGAAAGAGACTTCTTCTTCTGAAGGTAACAATACTCTTCCTATTTCTTATACATATCTTGTTTGCATCGTCTCTGTAGATATCTTGTATATCTATCTCCTGGAAGATAATGTATTCCAAGAAGAACTATACCTATGGAAGAAGAACAATATAAGGATTGATATCATTAGATAATACACATGAAAGGATGAAATACGCCGAATCAATCATTAAGAGACTTAGAAGAATAAAAAACAGAAAGAAGTCAGAGAAAGACTTATAACGTTTTGAAGAAGACAACAAGACGGAAGCGTGGAATCTGTTAGACATAGAGAGCCAATTATATATTGCAGAAGACAATAAGGATGCAGACAGAAGCATGGACTCTGTTAGACTAAGGGGGGCGATTATATGCACTCATACATGAAGCAAGGATTAGGAGGGATCTAATCTTATGATCCATTAAAAATGATGAAGTAGGGTAGAAGCCATGAAAGACAGTACGTGTTCAGTTCAACCGTAGAAGAATACCTCTTCGAAGAAAATCCTTAAAGTATCCCTGGTTGTCTATCCAGATCCATGATCCTATGATAAAAGAAAGAAGTGAAATCTTTAGGGCATGGAATCTATAAGAAACTCCATGGACCCAAGATCTAAAGGAAAAACATGAGGAAGAACATGAAGATTCCAAGAAACAAGAGAAGACAGAACAACCAATCATTATATCACAAGATTACCAGCATGACATGAACTCACTAAAAGAAATTAAGTAGAGGAACTGAAAATTGTGATGAAGAACAGTGTATGGAAGACTTATGAATGAAAGCATTGCAAGATTCAAAACTAGAGTTTATCCCATATGGAGGGAGAAGACTATGATGATTACTCGTTTCGGTAAACCAAACATATCTTTACATGAGTCAATATCCATGAGTTGGAGTTCTAAATCAGATAAATGCAAAGAATGTTCTCCAGAGAAATTGAGAAAAGAGAATATGAAGAGAAATATCAAGACTTTGAGGCATACCAGAAAGAGACCCTTGTATGTATATGGAAGAAAATAACTTGGTGGAGAACCTCCAGTGCACAATAGAAGAACGATGAATATTTCCTATAACAAGATATTGTATCAAGATGATTACTCAGAATATCAAATCTCATGATGACAGAAGAAGTGCCACATGGATATGTTCCAGTTTTCCAACAATGATATATTTTATTGATCAGAGCTACGTGAAGCCTTCAAATAAGACCAGTGCTCCAGAACGAAGTACATTTGAAATAAATCATTACATTATCCATGATGAAGTTTAGAAAGGAGAAAGAGGTTCTCCAATACATATCTCCATAGATGAGAAGATAAACAAACATCTTGGTAAATCTTTTGTCCAAGATAAAAGAGTTTGCGTACTCAAGCTGGAGCTCATGGAGACGAGTTCCTTATTGAAAAAGGAAGAGATGAATCCCATGTTGGGAGGGAGAACTGATATGTATTGATTTATGGACAATCATTTTTCAGTTCGAAAAAAAGGTCCAGGATGAGCAGTTTCCTTTCCAATTCGAAAAGTGGATTGAGATTTCCGACGGACAACGATTTCTCATTGTGGTTAACATGGGAAATGGTTCAGATTGTTGATGTATCATAGACAATGAATTCCCATTATGGTTAACATGGGGAGTGGTCTAGGGCAGTCTCTCTTCTTGAGGGTTACTCAAGAAGACTGGCCCGCCTCACTGGACAACGATTTCTCATTGTGGTTAACATGAAGAATGGTCTGTTTTGGAGGTTGGTACAGGACAATATTTTCCTCTTGTGGTTAACAGAGGAAATGGTCCGGACAATCATTCCTTAGGGTTTATAAATTCTCTCCAGGGTGCACTTTGATTAGTGTAGGAAGAATGGCCTAGGGTGGGGAATGGTCCAGGTTCAGAAGACATGAAAATTATTCTTCCTTGCTTGAGAAGAATAGTCCAAATATCTCATTGTTCTACTTCGAGGGTAGATATTCTTTCAGATCTCACAGATGTGAGTGAAAGATTGGCCCAGATGATTCAGTTTATATCATAACATTGTTTCTGTGCAGGTTGATATCAGATGATTGTTATGAAGAATGTATGAAAGTATATGTATACTACTGTGGTGGATGTGTTCCACTGTTTGTGACTATACGTTGTTGATCAAGTACTTGTGTGTTACTTGGTGTGGTAGTGTACTATTGGATTGTAGTTATGTACTACTATGGATAGACACAATTGTGTTCTATTTTGTTTTGATTGCCTTGAATACTATCAACAATATTGGAAATGATTACCAGTTAGATGGATAATCAAAGGATAGAGATTTCCCAGACGAAAAATGGTTCAGAGCATTTACTGTTCTAGATTAGAAGAATGACTCTTGTATCACTATGTGGAGTGAGCATCATGTCTGATTACTCAGATAGAGTATGGTTTCGAGAGATGATGTAGCTAATGACACTGATGATGATGATGGTGCTCATGATCTAGTCATGATATAGTCTGTACAACTATGTTGATTCTACCGGGTGAATGGTATGTTTTTGTGCTCAAGAACATTACCTGTAATACCTCCCTAGCTAGGAGGGAGTGTTGATATTATGGTAGCTGCGGGAGGTATTTACTTCCACGTGTAAACCTGACGAGGATAGAATACTCCGGGAAGCAAGAAGAAATCCTAATGAGTTGGATAATAACCCTAGAAGACTTCTCGGCTCAAGAAGATAATTTATATTAGGTTATTAGCCTCCAAGAGAAGAAGTTGGCCAGAAATAATAATATATACTGAACAGACAGATACCCAGAATGAGAAGTTGGCCCAGGCAGTTAGCTAGAATTAGTATAAATACAAGAGGCCAGTTCTCATTCTGGCAAACAGTCTCAGAATTGCAGAGCAACAACTTGTGCGCACTGCAGTGCCCAGTCTTGTGCACATGTTTGAGGAGAGCTGCCATTATAGCTTCTACAACTAGCAGATCACATTTGGCTTGGACTATCTCTTGGTTAGGGTTTGGACTATCTGATCTGCTCTTGTTGGTGCACTATCCTTGGGGAAAGGTGCACTACCCTTTGTTTGGCTATCTAGCCTAGGGTTTGCTTCCATAGTGATTCTCTGTCAAGGTTAAGGTGCTCGGAGGGTGGCTTCGGCCTATGGTTGGGTGACAATAGAGATATTGTCAATGGCAAAACAAGCACATCCATTATATTCTAACACACACTTCCTGTGGGGTGCTTGGTACTGTTTGGGCCTCTAGATCAGTTATCCTAGCCTGAAGCTGTTGGAGGGTCTCTGCGAGCTTCACTACTTGAGCTTCAACCAACTCTTTCTCCTCGTATGCCAAGCCTAGAAAAAAATGACATGATTTACTTACCGCTTCTTTAAACATGACCTGTTCTATGAGCAACTGCTTTTTTTCCCTTTGTAGCTGGAATTTTTCCTCCTGAAACTTCACCTGAAGCTGTGCTTTCTCACTTTAATGGGCAGCTACACTATCCTGCATTTCTCGTAATTTTACTAGTACTTCATCTTTCTCCTTTTGCAAGGCTTCTGTAGTCTTCTCCTTCTCTTCCTAAGGTCTCTGGAACCAAGCTTCTGTTGCATCCACAATCCTTCTCAATTGAGTTGGTTCATCCCCTAATTCTACAGTCTGTGATGAGGAAGGCACAGACGACACAGTAGGTACTGCATGGACCAAACGAACAACCTACTGCACTTCCTTCAATTCTCTCTCAATCATTCCGTATAACTCCTCCTGCTTCGCTCCATATCTCTGCAACATGTCTTCAGATGCGTCCTCCATAGCTCCAAAGACCAGACTTATGTCGTCATCAGTGAGAGTGGCTTCCAACTGTGGCTTGTTGGCGTGTGTCTTCTTCCTTGCTGAAGGTTTCTTAGGAGAAACCTTCCTCTTATGTGGTGTCACTGTCCCAATAGGGGGATCTTAAGGTGGTGTATCTTCACCTCCTCCTTTCTCTTCTTCTCCTTCATCTCCTCCTCCTTGTTCTTTTGCTTCGTCTTCTCCTCCTCCTGGCGAGTTAGACCCGTTATCTACATAAGAGTTGTCCTCTTCATAACTTTCTATGTCCTAGACTTCATCCTTCTTTTTCTGCTTCTTTGTCCCAATGGACTATTTGACATGTTCAACTCATGTAACTATGGGGCTCCCTATGGTGTCAGTGTCGGATAATTCTACATCGATGATAGGTAGAAGAAATTCCTTTGGCCATTCCTTTGTAATCTACTCCATATCGTCATATGTCATCTTGTAGTATGATTGCAATTCTTCCTAGTGCTCATCTCTTCGCGTGGTGATGTAGATGAAGTGGGGATCAGTGAGAAACTTCGCTATGGGTCTGTATTGATGCAGGGTGCGCGGTGTCATACACGGGAATAATTCGATGGCAACCTTCAACTATTGGTAATATCCATGAAACACGACATTAGACTGCCACTACTTCGTCATGTCGTTGGTATACCACAGGGTGGAAATCTGAGGGACCAATGGCTCCGAAGGTTCGATCTTTGGGAAAGTGGCTCCTTCAGGTATTTTCCAAGAGACAAATTCTATCAAAATGATCAACCAACTGTAATGGAATTCATATCCCAAGTCATGGGCTTCACGACAATCATTTTATAATTCGTTGATGAGGTAGTTCACCTAGCTCATCTGCATGCCCTCCACACACTTTCCTGCGAGGTCCACCATGAACCCGGTGACCTGTGTGGGGCGATTCTTCCTCACTAGCTTGCCAACTAAGAGTTGAAAACAAAGGCACACTGTTCCATCTAGTATAGAGGCTACCTTGTAACATCTCTTTCATTTTTCTACCTCTCCGTAATCTTACTTGATGCACTGTGCTAATGAACGGTATGAGGCCTTCCCTGGATAAAACTATTGTGGGTCAGGACCCTTCACACTTAAACCAGTGATCCGTTGGATCAGTGTCGGATCCACAATAATCCTTCTATTGAGCCATAGATATCCACCATGATAGCACTACAAAAGGAGTTTAATGCAAGTGTTAACCTCCTGGTGGTGGCCAAAATGCAGGATCTTCATCACGTTCAAAACAGTTGACTACGCCAACCCCTTAATCCATGGATACAAGACGAGGCAAGGTTTCTTTCTAGTTGTCTTCATTAAATAGCGGTGAGGAGCCAACATGGCATAGTTCTTCCAGTCTCCTAAGTTGAAGTCGTTGTGCTTCAACAACGAGATCTGTCCTAACTGACTCCCAACTATGTGAATTCCTTTCAGAATGTATGCAGTGAACATGGAGTACTCAAAATCTTGAGGGATACTCTCGTGGTTAACAATGCTAGCCAGAGGTGGAATATATTCACATAGGATAGACAGGATCTGCTTTGAGTTAGCCAGATCACCGTGGTGCTTACTTCATTGATCAGTTCCGGGGTTGATGCGGGTGGAACGACGTTCGATTGAAGGGGAAGCCTGCAGTCCCCTAGTTGGCGACACCTAAATACCTTCATATATCAGTCTGTCGGCCATTAGCTTCTTAATAACTTCCTCGACAAACTTCTCCAACTCGCTAGGTTCGCATGACATTCTATCTTTTAACAGACAGGTGGGGTAGACAACGGACAAGCAGGGTCTAGTTTCAGATAACACAACTCAACACTTGGACAATTCTCTTCTTAGCTCATTCAATCACGGGTAGCAAAAAGTGGTCCCAACACAACGACCGACGAGTTAAATAAGAGGGGCATTGTGACAGATCTTTCAATGGCCAAGAAATATCTCCATTAATGTAAATCTATTTGTTATGGTGCGGTCTCAATGTCCAAAAGCGACCCATAAGCCCATAAATGCGTTTTCTAATCATTTTGGAGCATCATTCTAACAACCAGGGTGCCTCCAATGATCATATAACTTCGCCATGGTGAATTCCAACTCTGCGCGGACCTGCTGTTCCAGTGAGGTTCAAATCCTGTGAACTTGCCTCCTGCGAGGTTCCAGTCTGCGAAGTCTTCCATCTGGTCTTTGTAACTTCTTGTAGCTTTTCCAACTTAGCCTTCTTTTTATTGAGCTTCCTTGCCTTCTTTCCTGTTATCTGGGTCTCTCTCACTGCTGTTGGAATCCTCTCTCCATTTTTTTTCTTATCTTCCCCTAGCATAGTGGCTTTGTACTCTTGAGGTACTTTCAAATATTTTGAAGTTAATATCCCTTTTCTTAACATTTCCTGAGTGGGCATACTTATTTCTTGGCTAGATAGGTTCTTCAAGCCTTCTTACATTATTTCAACCTTGATGGATAATTCTCTTGCTTTATGTCCCTCCTGTGTTGTTACTTTGCTCTATTGCTTTGACTTATCCTCTCGTTCTTCTATCAGTCGATCTATTTTCCTAGCTATGAAATCCCTTAACTCTTGCTTTTTATTTTCTATAGCTTCTTCCTCTACTTTCCTTCTTATTTGGTCCTTCTCAATCCAAGTCTTACCTAACAATAGTGGGAAAGGGGCGCTATCCCCAACTAACCGAATGACTTCAAATTTTTCTTCAATTGAAGTTCCATGAACAATAATAGGTATATTATTTACTCTTCCATATAAAGTTATCATCTTACCTTTAAACAAGCCTACCCTTCCTAAAGAAGGTACCACAATAGGCTTTCCAAAAACTTCCCAAGTTTCTTCTGTCATAATATTCACTTGTGTTTCTTCATCCAAGACATAGTCTATGTCGAAGTCTTCTATTCTTGTACTTATGCACTGTTTTGCTTTCAGGATTTCTGGTAAATTGACATATTTATGAACATCCATCATTTCTTTCAGCTGTAATAACGTAGTTTGAACTTCCTCTGACCCTTTCTCTTTAGGACTTTCTAACATGCCCTTAGTCTCTTGACGTTTTTCATAGTTTTCTTTCCTTATGTTCATCCCTTCAACTTTAGCAATAATCCTTGGACAATCCTCAACCTCATGACCAAAAAACCTTACAACAAAGACAAATAGGGCCTACCCCAGGACATTCCTTAGCAAGATTTTTCAACCTTCTACAGTTATAACACAAAATCAATCCTCTTTTTCTCTTAAATGTTCCCCAATATTTTCTATACTGCGCGCTTCCCCTAGGATCATAGTGCTAGACCTACAATTTGCAAAAAAAAATTCTAGGTTCCTGCATCCACTTATTAATCCAAAAACTCTCTCTATGCATAGGAATAACATATCTTTCTTCATTTCCATTAAATTTACTCAAATTAACTCTTTCTTTCAACTGCGTCGTAGCCTTTAGACTAGGACATAATCTATTAAACATACTTAAATTCATGCTTTCAAAACAAAAATTTTCACTTATCCTTACCAAAGCACAAAGCTTGCTTCTTTAGAATCTTACCTCTTTTCTTCAGAACATCTAACTTCCTTAGAACAAAGCTTCACAAGTCAAGTAGAATACTACGCACTTGAGAAACATATCTACGCACATAGCTTCTCTTTTTCTTTACTTCAGTTCCCAACAATCACAATTTCAGGTCCTGGAAATGAAACCATTTGTTGGCACAGGGGTAGAACCAGGGTTCAATACTCAACAATGCACCAACAAAACCCTGACTAATGGCCCTTTCAGAAACACCTACGAAGTAGGCGAAGTCTCACCCGAGGTATAGGTAGGGGGGGTTACAGGACAGGTGTCTGTAATCAGGTTGGGTCACAGATCTGTGATAAAAGCACTTCACAAAATATTCTGTTAATGCTTAGGAAGTGACATGAATTAGTTTATTAACCCTATTAACACTACAGATCATAATCAAAGATAGATCGACATAGTAACAACAAAATATTATATCCCCGGAGCACTTAACACTTAACACTTAGCACTATAAGTTAGATCTAACATTCATTTACCCTTAACATAAGTAAAGTCCTTAAGCAATAAAGGATCTACATATCACACATCATATCAAAGCACTAAGCATATTCATAGCATAAATAACAAAACACAAAGTAATCCAAGAGACACCAGATATACGTGGTTTACCCCAGGGTGGGGCTACGTCCACAAGCTACTTCGCTTCTTTATTATTCTCCAAGATATTACATTCAATCACTCATGTGCGCTAAGTCACAGAGTCAAGCTCCGCACAAGACAAGAGATCTGTGCACTAAGCACTATATCCTCCTTCCAAAACTAGGTCAAATGCACAGAGACAAACCCTCTATCACAACATTTTCACATTCTATAAAACTATAGTCAAGCACAAATCCTGAGCGCATATACATTCCTTGCACAAAGAAACTATGTTCACACAGAACTACATTCACTTCTCTCTTCTTCTACAATACATTCCCATTTATTTATATATTACAAACCCTTACAATAAGGCCTAAACATGGGAAATCCCCATGGGTCGACATCCCATAAATCCGTTACAAAACCCTAGAGGACCCTTTACTGGGTCCACATAACCCTAAAAAATGGGTGAGATCTGCGATCTCATCTCTGTCTGGGTGCTCCTTCTTCGACCAACGTGTCGAAGTCCAAAAGTGGTCCAAATTTGACCAAAGTTTCCTCAAAACTTGGTCGAGGGCCAACACCATGCAATATGGGAGAATCCCAACACAAACCTCCTATAGAAGTTGGCAAGTCCCAAGAAGCTCTGAAGCTCAGTTAGTGTGGTCAGGGTTGGCCAGTTATGAATGACTTGGATCTTAGATGGATCCACATGTACCCCATGCTCATCAACAATGTAGCCCAAGTATTGGAAATTGTTCATGCCAAAGGAACATTTTTCCATGTTGGCATATAGGTTGTGCTGCTGCAGAGTACCCAAAACCTGTTGAATATGCTACATGTGCTCCTCCCAAGTTCTGTTGAATATGAGGATTTCATCAAGATATACCACCACAAAACAGTTGGTGAAGGGTCTCAATACATCATCCATCCATCTCATGAAAGTTGTTTGTGCATTTTTTAAGCCAAAGGGCATGACCAACCATTCGAAGAGACCTTCTTTATATTTGAAAGTTTTCTTCCATACATCAGTTGGTTCGATGGGAACCTGATGGTCAAGAAGGTCATCAATTCGGGGAATTGGGTACCGGTTCCTAACTATGATTTTGTTTAGTTCTCTGTAATCAATACAAAGCCGCCAGGTCCCATATTTCTTTTGGACCATCACAATCGAGATTCCACAAGGGGAGGAGCTAGATCAGATGTGCCCCTTTTGAAGCATCTCTTGGATCTTGTGCTTGATTTCATCATTTTCCATCAATGAGCGACGATAGACTGGTCCATTAGGTAGTGGGGCATCGGGGGTTATATCAATTGGATGCTTGAATTGGTAGTGTGTCGGTACCCCAGTGGGTAAGGAGAAGATGTCTCTATACTCTTCCATGATCTTGTCCACTTTCTTTTGCTGCAAATAGAGGTTCTGTGTAGAGGTCATGGATGTGGCAGCGAACTTCTTCTTATTGTGAGCATGGATCACAAAGAAGACAAACTTACCAGTCTATGAAATGGCCTTACTTCATTGCTTAGCATAGATTAAAGAAATAGTGGTAGGCGATGATACCTCTGGTATCATTTTCAATTGTATACCCAAAGTAATAATAACACTGCAGGGTCTAGACTCATACACAACATGTCGCTTCCACAAATATGGTTGGCCTAAAAGAACATCACAAACTTCAAGGGGAGAAATATCACACAATACCTCATCTTTGAAGGGATTGATTCTGTAGGGAAGATGACACTGTTGGTTGATGCAGAGATCTCATACTTGGCGAAGCCAGCCAATGGTGTAGGGATGCAGGTGCAGTGTTATCAGCAGGTCCAACTGCTTGGCGACCTTTTCTGAAATCAAGTTCTTATGACTGTCACTATCGACAATGAAATGCAATGGAGTTCCCTTTACCCACATATGTGAGTGAAAGAGGCTCTCCCCTTGTTAAGGTTAATTCTTTTCATAGATAATGGCATAAATAGGATCACTGAGAGAAACAAAATGACAAGGTACACAACATTTTATCCCAGGAAACCCTCATGGGGGAGAAAACCCAACAAAAACTTCCTTAATATAGATTGCCAATACAATGCCAAGATAAATACCAAAACACTAGAGATAAACCAACACTGAGCATGCACCTCTCTCTTCTCCTTCTTGCAATTGTAGGCTCTACCTCCAAAATATGCACACTAGATGAGTGACTGAGTGAGTGAATGAATGAGGCACCATCTCCTCTTATTTATACTAGCTGAGGGGTGCTAGGGGTGTGTCTTTTCACCAAGCACGACTGACTTCTTCAACTAGTGGTTAAAACCACTTTAATTATCCCTAGGGTCCGACTTCTCAATTACCATCATATAAACATGGTTAGATCAATCCACAAAGGGGGATTTGGTCATATACAAGACCCGACATGATCAATCCACAAAAAGGGATTTGATCTATATAAAAATAACTCAATAATAATTAGAATATTCTTCGCAGTTACAATATTTCAACACTCCCCCTTAACAAGAAGGGTATTCTACTGACACAACCCAATACAACATCATCAGGAGAGAGAGAGGGAAACAACATCATCAACATCTGGAACACTGACTGGCACATCTATAAATCATCGAAATTTTTTCTCATCATCAATAACATCATCATTCACAACATGGAGTTGGAGTAACATCATCATAATCATTTCAATCAACATCAATTAGTATAACACTAATACAACATCATCATCAATAACAACATGAGGCTGATACAACATCATCAACAACACGAGGCTGAAACATCATCAACACGAGGTTGAGAAAACAACATCATCATCAACACGAGGCTAATATAACATCATCAACAACATCATCATCACGAGGCTGAGATAACAACATCATCAACAACATCACCAACACGAGGCTGAGATAACAACATCCTCATCATATGGCAACAAAATGAGGCAGGTGCAATAACAACATTTTTTGGTACTCTGACAGACCGTCCTTACCGGACCTTCGGGATCTGCCCATGAATCAAAAGATTCCATAGGATATAAAATCCTAATGGAGCTACCACGTGGTACTCTGACAGACCTCCCTTACTGTACCTTTGGGATCTACCCAAGAATCATAATATTCCCTAGGATATAAAATCCTAACGAAGCTACCATGTGGTACTCTAATAGAATGTCCTTACCGGACCTTCGAGATCTGCCCAAGAATCATAAGATTCCCTAGTATATAAAATACTAACGGAGCTACCAATACTGACCACAACTGGCATGCACATGCACAGGTACTCTGACAGACCATCCTTACCGGACTTTCGTGATCTGCCTAGGGATGATCAATCCCCTAGGATATAAAATCCTAACAGAGCTACCCGTTGTTGGTCAGGATACTATAGTATCATCAACATCACTCCCCCTTTCAAGGGAGGTCCTTTTGGACAACACCAAGCTTGTCTCAGAAGTGATCAAACTTCACAGGAGATAGAGGCTTGGTCAACACATCTGCAACCTACTCATTTGTGCCAACATATTGGAGCTTTACAACTCCCCTTTGCACCATATCACGAATGTAGTGATACCAGATTTCTATGTTCTTCAAATTATCATGGAACATTGGGTTCTTTGTCATGTTTATGCAACTCTGGTTATCACATAGAATCACGGTAGCTTCCATATCTAGATCGAATAGACCCATCAACAACTTCTAAAGCCATATGGCTTTACAACTGGTGGAACATGCTGCAATGTATTCTGCTTCTACCGTGCTGAGAGACATACTGGATTGCTTACCGCTATGCCATGAAGTCATGGATGACCCCAGACTGAAACAACATCCTGAAGTGCTCTTTCTATCAGAAACACTTCTAGCCCAATCTGAATCGGTATATCCATATAGTCTGAATTCATGATCTCCAATATAACATAGACCATATTCCAACGTACCCTTAAGGTATCTCATCACATGTTTTGCAACTACAAGGTGAACACGTCCGGTCTCTACCAGATACTGACTCAAGGTGTTCAAAACAAAACATATATCTGGCTTGGTATTCGTCATATACATCAACAAACCAATAATCTATCTTTACAGAGTAGCATCAACCAATTCTGACGAAGTATCTACCAAGAGATTCAACTTTGTTTCCATGGGTGTGTTCATGGATTTACATTCCAACATGTCAAACCTCTTCAATATTTCAACTGCATACTTCCCTTGGTTAAGGAAGATATTCTCTGGGGTCTGACAAACTTCAATACCTAAGAAATAATGCATCAAGACTAGGTATTTCATCTCAAATTCTGCAATGAGCTTATTCTTACAATCTGTGATGAGATTTTCTTCTCTAGTTAAGAACAAGTCATCTACATACATCAACAATATAACTGGCTCATCATTCATAACCTTGAAGTAAAGGTTAGAATCAACTTTACTCTTGGAAAGCCCAAGCTCGTCAGGAAACTATCAATTCTACCATACCAAGCTCTAGTTGCTTTCTTTAACCCGTACAGAGCTTTCTTCAACCTGCAGACATGAGTATTTCTATATTCAACTTCAAACCCTTGTGGTTGTTCTATATACACTTATTCTTCAATAACACCATTCAAGAAGGTTGTTTTCACATCCATCCGATGTAGCTTCCACTTGATATTAGTTGCAAGAGTTATGACTGTTCTGATAGAAGTGTATCTGGCTATAGGAGAAAAAGTCTCTTCATAGTCAATGCCTTCCATTTGAGAAAAGCCACGAGCTACAAATATTGCTTTATGTTTTTCAATACTTCCGTCTGCAACATGTTTCATCTTGTATATCCATTTGGAAGATACCACATCTTTGTTCTTTGGCCTGGGAACTATTTTCCATACATCATTCTTTATAATGGACTGTATTATTTCGTCATGGCATCCACCCATTCTCTTTTGAATGGCTTCTTCAAAGCAAGTAGGTTCCTTTTCTATGAGATCACACATCAAGGCCATATAACTGGAGAATGTCTTAGGTTTCTTGCTTTGTCTCATGGTTCCTTCTAGGGAACCATACTTCTCTCCATATTGAATAAGTTCTCTTTCCCAAGATGGTTTTCTCTTGTGAGAGATCATCATCTGGGAAGGTTCTTGAGATTCTATCATATCATGATCTTCTGGAATATCATCATCAGGGAAACTATAACTTCCTTCACAGGTTCTGCAACTCTGGGAGCTACAGGTTCTTCTTCATATACTTATTTAATATGGCACTTCCTTGATCTCTTGAGTGATTCATCTTCATCAAAGGTTACATCTCTGCTGATCTCAATATGATGGTAACCTGGTATGTAATCTATGAAGGCCTCAGAGACGTCACAGTATCCAACAAACATTCCCTTATTCCTTGAGGGATCTAGCTTAGTTATCCTTTCTTTCAGAATGTGTACAAACACTGGACAACCAAATATTTTGAGATGGATTACTTCTTTCTTCTTTCCAAAGAACATTTCTTTGGGGGTTTTGAATCCAAGTGCACTATGGGATAATCTATTTTGTACAAACACTGTTGTTCTTGCTGCTTCATCGCATAAGTGCGTTGGAAGATATATATGTTGGCATGCTTACAGGAAGAGTATTCTTGTCATTGATGGAAAGAAAAAGAATGACGATGACAAACAGGAATATAATAAGCTCAGGAGGAGAAGCGAACAATATGCAGAGATCAAAGCTTAGAAGGAAAAGCGCAGTGTAGAAACGTTATCAGGATCAACATTCCCACAGGACAAACCAAAATGATTGAGAATTCGATCACCCGAATATTCGTCAGCCGTCGGATCAAGTTAAGTGAAGGATAGGATAAACAGGGAACAAGGTTTGAGAATTCGATTATCATAATATTCGTTAGCCGTTGGATCAAATTAAGTGGAAGGATAGGAAAATAAAATATGGAGAGCCGTTGGATTTAATCCAAGGCAAAGATGCATCACAGACATATCAAGACATTGATTTAAGATCTTGATCAAACGAACATCATTCATTTCGGGTCTAACGTTATGAGGAGGTTACGCTCTGGAGAAATCACTTCAAGAATTTCTTGTTGAGATTTGAAATACCCGAAGCCCGGAGAGCCGAAATACATTCTCGACCACTAGATCATCTGAAGTAGATCTCAGTTACCAGATCATACGAAGAAGATATCAAGCGTCAGATAATCCGAAGTGAATATGGACCGTCTGATCCAGAGCGTCAGTTTGAGTTTTGAAATTCCTGAATCCCAGAGACCCGAAATACATTCTTTACTGCCGGATCATCCGAAGTAGATCTCATTCATCAGATCATCCAAAGAAGATCTCAAACATCATATCATCCGAAGTGAATTTGGGTCATCTAATCCAGAGCGTCAATTTGACTTTTGAAATTCCCGAAGCCCAGAGACCCAGAAAGCCGAAATAAATTCTCGACTGTTGGATCATCCGATGTAGATCTCAGTCGTCAAATCATCCGAAGAAGAACTCAAGCGTCAAATCATCCAAAGTAAATCTGGGTTGTCTGATCTAGAAAAGACGTGGCGTAATCCTATGGACTCTGGGTAAAGACCTGAAGTAAGCCTCAACCGTCTGATCCAAGAAGACACATGGCAGTAATCCACATACTTTGAGGGGATGTAAAGTTTGAGACTTGAGATTTCATAAGTCCAGAGACCCGAAGGAGATCTTGACCATTGATCGAGAAAGGGGCCACATAATTGTTGATCAGGCTGAAAGGTCAAATTCCCAAAGTATAGGTAGAGCCATCGATTGAGAAGGACAAGTGTCCATAGATCATCGACTCTGAAAGATTGGCGTACAGAGAAAAGAAAGGTTTGTGATTTGAAACTCCAGGAGCCTGGATCACGAAGTAAATAACAGTTGTTGATTTAGGAAGGCTAGATATGATCTGCAGACTTGAGAGGATAGATATGAACCATCCATTCAAGAGAATCGTCAAGATCATGAGATCAATGGTCCCGTCGTATTGCAGAGATTAAAGGTGCACGGACATTAAAAAGTTAATGGTGGGCCACAATTGAAACCATGGTTTTGGAGAAAGGACACGTGGAAGCTCGAGGTAAATTGTGGGATGAAATGAAGTTTGATCTCAAACCACCTTTGGTTGTGCCTGCGTTCACATGGTCACATGATATCATCTCCCAAGGTCACATCGCCAGAAGATAGGGGAAGGAGATAGCACTGATAGTCTCCACATCGGAGGTTACGCATTGAAAATTCATAAGGACCTCTGCATGTATAATCCAAAGGCGCTAATCAAACAGAATCTGATCGAAAGGTTGCTCTTTCACTTTATGATTTCTTGATTAGTTACGATTTAGTTACACTAACTGAATTATTGTTTCTGAGTGGTTGAATCATTGTTCCTGAGCATTGAAATCATGATGCATGAGCATTTTTGAGATTCACGACTTGAGTATTGGAGATGCAGAGTGTAACAGATAATGAGAGGAGGAATAAAAGAAAAATGTTGTGATAGAGAGAGGTTGTTGTTTCTCGGTAAAATAAGTTGAACTGTATGTGATCAAGAAGATAGAAGAAACAAAGCCAAAAAGATGCAGAGATGAAGAACATAAGATGGATAGAGAAGAAATGGTGAAAATAGAAGACTTTACGAGAACCTCAGAGCATGAGAAGAACAAAGGAAGAGAATATGGAGACATACAACAAGTGGAGCCAAGCATGAACAGACAAAAGCAGAATGGAATTTCAGAACATAGAAGAAGTGGTAAGCATTGAAATATCTGTATTGTTGTAAGGTATTATTCAAGTAAAGATTTATAATCAGGGTGGTAGGGTGGTGCTAGGGAGGACTGTTGTCCTCAGAGTTTCAAGTGGGTGCTTGAACACAGGGAGTTGTAGCTTCCATCTAGTTGTAGCAAAAAAAACCAGGGTGGTAGGGTGGTGCAAGGGAGAACCATTGTTCTCTTTTATACAGGTTGGTGCCTATGTGACTGGAAGTTGGTGCCTATGTGACTAGAAGTTGGTGCTTCCATCCAGTTGGTGTTGGAATGCTCAGGGAGTGTTACACATGAAATTTACACACCTAGGTACCTTTCCCTAAGTGTTGTAAGTGTCATATAAGTGTCTCATACACCTCGACACCATGGAATCACCTATGTCACAATCCCTAGTCAATGTGGAGGAGGGATATATTACATGAAGGCCAAAATACCAAGTGCACATGAATTATTATTAATATTCATGAAAAAA